>VWYI01015713.1:78703-102004 GCA_013399455.1 Anthoscopus minutus
GAGTTATCAAGAGGAGTCTAATAAAAACTGTGTGCTTAAATATGTAGCATTAGAATAAGGGAATATGAATAAAAAGCCTATGTTTCTGTTCTAAAATCTTCTTCTGTAACATAATGCAAATCTTGAATAATCCCAGAACTCTTATTCTTTGTACTCAAAACAATGAATTGCATTTTATTTGCTACAAATTTATACATATATATGAATTTTCAGTAGAAAGTATATAAATAATATTTTAGTTTGATTGATTGTAGAATATGATGGGAGTAATTTTCACAAACTTCTATTATACTTTAGTCATTATAAAGCTCTTATGTGGAAGGCTAAAACATGAAGCAGACAGTTTACTTAAGCAGCTATGTAATGCTGCTTAACCTTGTTTTCTCATTTGCTTACAACTGGCACGTTTCTGAAAAATAACTGAACAAAGGCAAAGCCAGGAAAATGATATGCATAGAAGAGAAGGGATCTCCTCTAAGCACCAAATGATGGAGGGAGAAAAAAGAAAGATGAACTTCTGTTTAAACATTATTGATGGGCAAATCGATCCCCCTTTCTGAAATCCTATCCCTAAGGAAACCTATTGCAGTTCTGTCGCTGATGTTCATCCATGTAAATTCTGTCTCTACATCAAGAATAAATTTCTGGTATTGACTAGGCTTTAGTACAGGTGCAATATTTTGTGATGTCTGACTTTGCCTTAACTCACTTTGGCTTCTGTATCTTTAATGACAGTGGTACCTAGGTCATGATAAAAATGGAAATATTATTAATTCTTAATTAACATGACAAAAACATTGCTCTTGAAATGTGAACAAGAATTATTGCTTAATATTTGCAAAGAGACATAGCAAATGGAACTGTCACATTTAAAATTGGGGCACTGAAAAAATATTGAAGATAATATTTTTTGAAGTCAAAAGTGAATAAGATAATAGTGGGTATAACAAAAAATAAAGGATAATAAAATATTTTAAAAATATAGAGAAATAAAGTTGATAAGATATTGCCTTGATAAAATAGGACTTCATTGTTTGACACCTTTAAGAGTAAATTAGGGAAACTCCTGGAAGAAATGATTTAGGATGGGGACTATGACTTAATGATATTTTTTTCCCCTGCTTATGATTCATTGACTTCCATGCCTTCATCTTACCTCAAGCTATCATTTTTTAGGTATTAAAAGTAATGGTTGACTTTTTAATTGACTTTGACTAACTGTTTCAATAATTAGCAGAAATTAATTTTTCTAACTGATTTTTTTTTCTGATATGTTTAGGAATCTCTGTAGTGTGCATCTGACATGTGCCATTGGATATGTGCAGCTGCAGTCATCTGCCCAGTTAGGTTCAGCATTTGATTATAGGCTTAGCCTGTGCTTAGACTCAGACTGATGTGATCTACTTTAAAATTGTTTTAATGTTTCCACTTGCTTTCCGGACTTCAAAGGAGACAGAATACTGCTGCTCAGGTATCACATCTGGTTTGGTCAGCTGAAAGCCTTCTCCAGTGTTCCTAAAAATCCACTTTACAAAGTATCATTCTTAGAACAACCCAAAATTAGGGATGAAGTTACTCTCACTAGATCTGCAGCCAAATTTAAATAACTAACCACTGTTCACTTTCCATCAATATAGTGTTATTTGGATGAAGCATATTTAGGCATCTTTTGAATTCACAAACATCCTAGCAGTCACTCTGAATTCTGTGCTCCATGTATCTGTTAGTTCCATATTCAGTAAGTAAATTTGTGACAAAAAAGGAGGCTCTCCATAGTAATCAAATCAATGAACTTTTGTTGTTCTCTAAGTTTTAGTTTTCAACAGTTTTTGTTCTAAGTTGAGCTTGACAATTTTGGTTTTTTTCGAAGAACATACTTACTAGAAAAGTTTGACTTATCAGAGGTGTATGGCAAGTAGCTGGAATGAGTCAGACATGGCACAATTTAGAAGTCATTCCCTTCTTCAGGATTAATCTTTCGACTATTTCTCAGTCATAAAGTTGTATGTGCCCTCCTCACATATATAGGAACTTTCCATTATTTTACTCTCCATGTTTTTGGACACAAGGCTCCAGCCCCCCTCACTGAATTTTTTTCTGAGGAAAGTGTGTGATCCTTTGTAAATGAGCATTATTTCTCACAAATTTAAACCCTGGCTCTTGAAAAGATTTGGAGTACTTTCCACTTCTACCAGATGTTCCACCCATGTTTAATGGGAACAGATGAAGTCATTTAAGGATGTGAGGATGTTTTTTGATCCTTGGAACTTGGGTTATACTCTTCGCAAGCATCTGAAATATCCCTGGTGCATTCAAAAGTCGAAATGGAATTCTGCATCACTGAAGCAATCCACAGGTTATCATAGCAGATGCTTTTATTTCCCTTTCCATCTCTCTATGATAATTCAACTTGAAGGATAACCATATATTCAATAAGTTGAAACTGTGGATATATTAGATTCCTTATCTTTTTTTCTGAAGTATCTCTTGTATAATAGGGTGGATGATCTCGATCTTTTTGTGAATGAAGACTTTTGTAAGCAGAAATCTTTATGTACCTTCATGTCTCTATTAGATGTTTGATACAGTAATAAGTGTGGAAGATGATGGTAGTTGATGCTTTAAGCCATCCTCTTACATTAAATAGAATTTCTTTTTAATTACTAGGTGATATGCTAAAAGATCCAATGGGACAGGGTCTGCTTTGGTCCAGCAATATTGCATAAATTATACTTTACTGCTGCTTCTCATAGGTCCCCACCTCTTCATTATACTTGGAGGAGGCAAGAAACAAAGTAATTGCTCTATTAATTTCCTTTCACTGTTTTCTATGGACATTTCTGTTAGTTTCTACATTTTTTTATTCTGGTGCTGCTTTTGGGTTCTATCTGTATAAGAAGCTATGGAACACCAACCACATTGTACACTGTCCCCATGATGCCTCTTTCTTTAGCTTCACTTACTTTTGGTCATTCCTTTCTCTTGGAGTTCAATCCTTCATCTGACTTAACTCTAAATTCTTCAAAAGAGGAGACCCAGTTTCAAAGAGTGGTTGATAATCTTACAGATGTACTTGCATACTGATTTATTCTTTCTAACTGTTATGAGCCCTTGGTCAGAATAAGGGCAATGACAGAATGCTCTCCTGTCACCCTGCATGGAAGGCCATTGCTTCAGGCAGTCAACTTTTTTATACTGACACTGGACACTCGAATATTATCCTGAAACTCCCTTACTCTATTAGAGTCCTGAGGAGTCCCATGACTTGGATCAAATCCATTACCAAAATACCTTGATTAGAAACATTAATACTATAACAGCACAAAGCAACTTACTTTGAAATAAAGCGTGGAAAGTAAGCTGTACTTCTCCTTTTGTCTGCAGTGACAGAAGATTAATATTAGGCCCAATTGCTTCAACTCAACCACCTGACCACTTTTGTGTGGGTCAGTAACCAGGGCAACAACTCTGCGACTTTCAAGCCATGGATGTCTGGAGAGAAGCACTGCAGGAAATCCAGCAGCTCTGGGGTTGACCAGCTACTTCTAAAAACTGCTGCTAGATCTCCAGTAACCCCAGAATTTCTTTTCCTGTAAGGTGGCAATTCTCTGCATAGGTTGTTCTACTGTCTAATGCCTCTGAAGTGTACTGCACATCTACCACATGGGTTGGAGCCAGCTAAGAAATATTTTCTCACTTGGCTGGCCAGTGACATTTTTTTCAAACTTCTACACCTTTAAGTCTTTCAGTATTTTCTGATTACATTGACAATTACTCAGGTTTTGCCTCTGGAAAAAAAAATCTTCCATAAAATTTCCATGCAGTTTCTGCTCATTACTTACTACTCTTGATCATTGTTTTTGCACTGTGTTCTCTTTCTTCATCAGGAACCATATATAAAATGACTTTTCACTCAGGCTTCAATGTTCATCTCTTGAGCAAACTCTTACAGGAATTGCCCAATCAGCTGCTGCCTTCTTGCGCATCTGATCTTCTGCTGGCAGTAACAATAGCAAGCCCAGCAATTACTAAATTTACAGCCTTTCCATATGGGGAATAATCTATTAATGAAGAGCGAAAAGGAGCTGATATTTAAACACAGTTCTAATGTACATTACTACCTAAATGCTGTTTCATTGTTTCAATTCTTGAATGTTCTAGATCAGAAATGCTACACTTATCTGATGCTTGTTTCCTTTTTGTGTGGAAGTCACCAGCCATAACTGTTGAGAACAGCTGGCAGGGCAGCATTTTGAGGCAGGACTGGATTTTTGTCTTGTTCCTATTATATCCAGTGAAATAATAAAACCATTGCTAAAATGAAGTACTTCTCCATAGAGGTGCTTCCCAGAAATGATTATTACATAACTCACAAGGTCAAAAATCAGATTTTTGGAGCAGCATGTTATCAAGATGTAGGATAATGATCTCATCACAGAAAAAGTCTTGAGTGTTAGCCAGTGCAAATATATTTAAAACAACTTTTGCCTTCAGCACCTCTAAATTCAGTCTGAGCTTATCAATATGGATTATATTAATTCACAATAAAAGAAAATAGCTCATGATGTGTTTTACAAGATACCTGAGTTACAGTACAGTTGAATTTGCAAGTTCCCATACACAGGGCACAAGACTACTAGAGTCTGCTATATGTAGCCTTTTATCTGTGATTAATCCTGCTTTCGTCCTTTTTTTCTTTTTTTCTTTTTTCATGGCAAATTGGAGTGATTTTACCCAGGTGAACTTTCTGTACAGTCCAACTAAATGAAAATGATATAGTGGGAACAGATTCTGTATCTTGAGTCACGCTCAGTGTGGTACTCTGAATATCATAGAATGGCTTAATTGGAAGGGACCTTAACCATCTTGTTCCAACCCTCCCGCCATGGGCAGAGACGCCTTCCATCAGACTGGGTCACTCAAAACCCAATCCAACCTGGCCTGGAACCCTTGCAGGAATGGGGCATCCACAGCTTCTCTGGGCAACCTGCTAGTGTCTCACTATCCTCACACTGTAGTACTTTTTCCTAATATCTAACCTAGTATCTAGCCTGCCCTCTATTAGTTGAAGGTCTAAAAAAAGGTCTAAAGGTGCCAAAGTGCCTATTGAACTAATACAGCATTGTGCAGTGAAAAAATGAGGAGCCTCTTATTTTTGTTTTTTTGAATGGATAGAAAACTGTAATATTTCTATAAAATCTTACTAGTCCAAGAAATGTCTATTTTCCAAGCTGAGAAGTTTCTTTGTGTTTTAAATACTCTTGTCATCTGTGTTAATGACTAGTAACTGAAAATTAAATGTATTAGCCCTTTTGTAAAGACCTATTTCATTCATGAGAGCTATTGACATTATGTAGTTTCATTCTAGATTTGCATAAAGACAGTTTAAATAGTAGTCTTTGCTCTGTGTTTACACAAAGAGACAGGGACAACCAATTTAAGTGTTTGTATCACTAGCCTGGAGTGTCTACATTAGAATGATTAAATGGTAAAGAGCTGTCACTTATACTGTGGAAATACAGCTTTTCAATCATGCTTTTTTAAGCAAAGGCTTAAATGACAGGGAATGTGGAAACTTCTGTTTTGCAAATCCTGGGCTCCAGCTACTATTTTCCAGTTGTTTCTTCTCATGTATTAGCACTAGCTTCTTTTTTACCATCCCTAGTCCCTGCTCACCATAACAATGCAGAATTCATTTCAGAATCTTGACTATGCCACTATGGTAAATCAAAGCATGTTTATTGGAGACGTGATGGAAAATACAGAAACATTGGTTTGCCATAAGTTTGTTGAATTTCTGTCCCTTAAAATGCAACCTGCTCTTGCAGAGATGATTTAATAATGTGATGTGGTTGCTAACAGCATAATTAAGTAAATGTCTTGCATTGCTAGTTTTTCAAAAAACAAATTCTAAGTGGTGTGATTACTACAGAACCTGTACTTATTAGCATTTCCTGCTGAGGTGATGCATCTGTCCCCCTTCTTGTGCTGTTGCTTTTATATTATATCTGGTTTTGCCGATTCCTTTGCTGGTGATTCTTTAAGCAACCTTAAGACACTCATTTTTGCCATTCACAGGCAAACATTTGATTATAAGAAATATAAGTACATTTTATGTATGGGGCATCTGCTGAGGTGTAAAAGTACTGGTATTTACCAGAGTGGGCTTGATCCCATGAGAATTATCTATCATACACAGGTGTAAATTGAGCCGTCTCAGCATCTACATTTATCTCTGAGTCTACTTGGCTGACTTCCTACTATTTAGTGGCTAATTGTAGGGCTGGATAAAGGTAAAAATAAGCACAGAATTTCACTGAAACTTCAGGCCAGACGAACCTGAGCACTAGAAGAGATGTTTGAAGCCAGCAAAAAACATTTTTAATATTGAATCACAGAATATTCAGAGTTGGAAGGAATCTACAAGGATTATCAAATCCCACTCTTAAGCAACTAGCCCATACTGGGATTGAACCTGAAACTTTGGCATTATTACCATCATCTTCTCATCAACTGAGCTGATCTGAGAGTCATAAATAAGGAATATCTATGTAGCTGTCTACAATACATAGAAATGACACCATTTTGCATGTGATTACTAGTAACAAATGCAGAAGTTGATTTAACTCAATCAAATTACAGGACCTGAACACTATTGATTGGAAATTATCTAAATACGTGTATTTTTTTTAACAATTATGCAGAACAGTATACAAATTTAAAAGATGCTGCTTCATGACCAGTCTTTAATGCCCTCCACTCCATCTGCGCCTTTTGTTCTGCACTGAAAGATGTGGGAGAGGGTTCTGTGTTGCAGCTGTGAGGAAAAAAGGAGAATTTGTGGCTGGTTAATTTGGGCTTGGGAGAATTGACCTTCACACGGTTTCTCCAGTGCTGAGTCATGCTACCTCCATAACTCACATCCTCAGAATGATGCCCTGCCAACACTATATCCACACCAATATGCACACCGTGGAATTCTCAGTAAAGCTACTTTTGAGTAGAGTACTTCAGAGTACTTGCACACTATTTGAGTATGTAAGTCATTACAGCAGCAGGCCTCTATAATAATTAAATGTTTACTAATGTACATGTTATATTTTCCAAACTTTTCCATTGATACAGCACAGCTATATTCCTGTCTATTCTGTCCTTTAAAATTTCACTGAGGAAAAGAAAATGGAAAAAATAAAATACTTCCTGACCAAGGAAGCCCTCTACAGAATGTCATGTCTGTTCAGGAGGAGGAAAATAGACATAGAATAGGTGTACAGGTTTTGAAAGGTATTTTTCTTAATCTTTGGCAGTAAAACGTGAATCTTCAATATATTTAGGTAACATCAGTGTACCTCCTGAGAGTTTCCACAAGGAAACAATTTTCTGTCTACATTAGCCTTGGCTAATGCAACTTCTTTGTAAAATAACCAGAAACTTAATTTGAAACCACAGAATCCTGAGACAAAGAAAGGCATCAAGAACTTTCACAGTGTGGAAGGAGGATGACACAATTTTTGATTGCTTTAAGCTAGATAGGAATGTAGTGGAGACCTCAAAATGACTAATTTGGATGCAATTTGTGCTTAGATTTTAGACTGCCTTTTCATTTCATTTCATTTTTGCATGGCTTCACTGGGCACCATACTGTTTTATGCTTTACATAAAAACATTTTTTCTCCTCTTCAGGCTCATTATTTAGGAAATAACATCAAATGCTATTGACATGTAAACAGCTAAAAAAAAATCACCATTTTAATAATTTAATAGTAGAAAAAATTATTGGGTGAATAAATGTGGCAACACAATGATCTACTGGAGGCTGTGTTCACTGCCACTTTGAGGCTCATCTATCATGACAGGATAAGGGCTAACAAGACTTATACTTCTATCCCATTTTTTGGTTTAAGTTACACAGAATAATTGTTTTGGTGAAGCCTGGGAGATCACTGATAGATTTAAGTCACAATACCATTGCTTTATTACTGCAATATTCCAGATTTAACTGTAGATTCGGTTAAAGGCAAAGTTTATGCATATGGTGTTATAATGTTTCTAAAGTCTTATATATGTTACCTAATGCTGTATATCTTCATTATATCTTATAATGTTTCTAAAATCTATCAGGAAATTTATTATACTCTAACCAATCTAAGTTTGTAAATGATTCATGTTTAAGGAGTCGGGATACATTGGCCATGAATTTTGCGAAATTTTTCCTGCTGTAATCAGAAATATCATCATTGTATAAACAATGGCCCAGAGGTGCAACACTTCAAAAAAATATTGATTCTGTCAGATTTAAACCCCCTTATAGCTGGCATTTGCTATTATGTACTCTGCCCATGTATTAAGATTTTACACGGAGTTTTTAGCCAAAAAAGGTATTGGCAGTTCATTTGCAGAATTTCTTAAACATCTCTCTTCTAGAGGCTCTTATTTTAAATCAGAAAAAAAATATACAGAAAATGCACATATGCCTGTGTCTTCAGACAGATATATAAATATATATATGCACATATATACAAACAAATTCACTGACAGCAATCAATCTGCATCATCATAAAGTGAGACATACATTTGTTCATGGCTGAGCTGCTCAGTTTTCCAAACATGTGGTCAGAGGGAGGATGGGAAACTATCAAAGATGTTCCTTTCAGATATCCCCAAATAGTGCCTTTCTGGGCAATACAATTTAGAAAGAAAAGTGTCTTTTGATCCTTTGCTGTGTTGGAGAAGGCAGATAACAGCAGGGTTGAGTCTTAAAATTTCGGTCTTATTCTCACTTAACTGAAAGGTGAGAACCCTTTGCTGTTAAGTGTGGAGGTGTTTGCATAAACTTTGTGTGTAAGTGGGCAACACAGACACTTTCTGCCTTGTTCATTCACAAAAATCTGCTGCTCTTCAGCAATCCTCAAAAGAGGTTACCTGTTAAAGCATATTTGGGCTACATTTGAACCCAGACTTGTCTCCTAGCTGCTGAACTTTGCACACAAGCTTTCACACAGGCATGGGTATAAGGCAAGCAAGAAACATCTGAGGGAAGAGAGTGGATGAGGTCTCTTACCACAAAATAGATGAATTGGTCATGGGTACTGGTGTGCCCACAGTACAAATAATCCACAATGTTATGGAAAAGGATCAAGGTAACAAGCTGGCCCTAGACCCTGAAAATGGCAGTGGCAGAGGGGGTAAGGGCCTTGAGTGTAAGAGCAAGGAGCCTCTGCTTGCCACTGCTGGCATCCATAAGCCACAGTGGTTTCTAATGTAGGAGTCCTTTTTTCACAGAGAACCAGGGAAGCTGCATTCCCCTTTGCACCTATCAGCCTCAGACCCATGTTAACCAGGCACCCAGTCTGATGAAAACTAACACTTCTGTGTTATTTACTTATTGTTTTTCTCCATATGCATTCTTTCACAGAAGAGCAAGGCTGGTGTGACTCTGATTTTTCTCCAAGAGCTTTCATGGATGTGTAGAGGCAGACATGAGAAACATCAATCACCTAGGTACAACCTGTAAATTAATAATTATGGAATGGCCCCAGAGGTGTTAAATACTGCTTCACCTGGGCCAGGCAGGCTTGCACATATCTTTCAAGTGTGGGGATTCTTGAAGTTTTTGTGAAGGTGGTGAGGGACACCAGTTCCTTCTTTTAGTGAAACCTTACACATGAAAGTCATATGCTTATTGTCTGGTCATCCAGTTACTAAACACAAAGTGTCTCCTGGACACAGCAATCTGAGTCCAGGACTCAAAACATTCTGTCCCTTCACCTGGAGAAGAAATGCTGAATGATGGGCAGGAGTATATCACCAAACTACTTCAAACCAGTTGCCTGTCCCTCTGGTATCCAACAGCTTGCTGATCCCCGATGCAGCCCAGGGTCGGGATGCTGTTCCAAACTGGGGAAAGCCTTTCCGAGCCGGGACCGTGCGGGACGGCAGGGGCAGTACTCGCGGGGCAGAGGCGCGGCGGAGAGCAGCGGACGGCGGCCCCGGCCGTGTCCGGAGCTGGCCCCGGGCCGGGCAGGGCCGTGCCGGGGCGCGGGGCCGGCAGGGGNGGCTCGGGCTGCTGCGGTCGAACGGGCGTCGGGCAGAGCGCGGCACAGCAGCGAGCGCAGCCGGCGGCAGGGCGGCACCGCAGCCGCGGAGGGACGGCGAGAGGCCGCCTGCAGGTCAGCGGCGTCCCGGGGACGCGAAGGTCGGGCGGGCTGCACCGGGCTGCATCCCTGCGAGGCTGCATCCCTGCGGGGCTCCCATCGCTGCAGGGGCAGCCGCGGACGGGGACAGACACGGGCCAGGCGCGGGCAGGTGCAGCCTCGGGGCAGCTTCGGCCACCGCTCCGCAGCCGGACAGCCGCCGCGGGAGCCGGCCGTGGGGACTGTGAGAGCCGGGGGGCTGAGATAAGGAAACTTGTGCCTTCTTCTTAGCAGGGAGCTGACAGTGGACTGTGTCATTGATGCGGTGTTGGGTTTTGGTTTTTTGCAGCGTAACTGCAGTGCATGCGGCAGATTGGACTAGCATGACACCCTTGCTTAGTTTACTGGCACGAGATGAAATAATTTATGCCCTGCTATGTCCTTCTGTGCCATTAAGAAACCTGCTTTATTCTTGCACCGGGTTACTGGTTAACTTCTGTAATAGCTTGTGTCATGGGAGTACAGACTTAAGAATTAGTAAAGTAGAAGGGTTCATAATAACTGCTATATTACTTGTTTCTGTACCTGTAAAGAAAAATTTGCTCTGTGGGCCACTTTTGATTATTGCTATTTAGTTGTGTAATGCTTAGATGTACATGGTATTTACTACGCTAAAAGGATCTGGTCTTCAAGGATTAAAAGGCTGGGAAACCAATCCACTGGCTGATTCTCAAAGTCTTCCAGATATTGGGTACCTGAGAAAGCTTTCTGGATCTGTTAGAGTTAGTAAACTTACTTGGAACTTTCCCCCAAACCTTATTGGTTGTGGTGGTTCTTATATATATAATTCAAATATTTATTCAAATACATAATATTGGACTAAAGGATAAGCACAAAATATTTCTTTGAAGAATTATATTAAGTAGTTTCCTTAGGAAATTTAGTTTTCAGCATGAAGACTTTGGCAGGATACATACAACATGTTAAAGATGTGCAAAATCAGGACAAATTTCATTTGGGGATGCTTAGCAGGATTGTTGAAGATGTATGATGGCATTTCTTGGTAGTTGTGATTTTGGCTTTTGTATATGGTGTCAGTACTATCTGGGATTCTGGACTTCAAAGTTCCAGCAGGGTCTTACCAGTTCAGTAGGAGATGAGTAGCAAAGGTGGTCAGAGATCTAGAAAACATAATCTTTGGGAAAACAGTGAAAGAACTGGAATGTTGCAGTCTAGGAAGCAAAAACTGATGAGAGATGTGATAATGATCTTTAACTGTGTAATTAGTTGTTGTAGAGTGGTGGGAAGCAAACTCTCTCAACTTTTGGTGGAGACATGACAAGAGCCAGCTTGCTGAGCTGCTGCAGGCTCATTGGTAGGGAAAGTCCCATCTAATTGTGCAGGTAATTGAGTATTTAATGTCCAACCAATCACCAGAAATCCTTAAGACAAATGTGATCCTGCCTTCCTGTTGTCAGAGACGCTAAATGACCTCTCCAGGTCCATTAAAGGTTCCAGAGGTGGCAGAGGCAACTAGGAGGCCGGTCTCATACACTCATGATGATGAACTCATACACTCTTGATGATGATCATGCATATCAAAGAACCAGCTCTGTGAGGTAAACATGGCTCAGAGATCCATTTGTATTTCCATAGATCCATCCATATTTCACTCACATGACTAACTTTTATACTAGATTTTGTGAATCTTCTCCCTTCTGCTCAAACTGCATTTGCCATTGAAGTCTAAGAGCAGTGATGTGTGATCTGTTCATGAACGTCATATCTTGGCTTGGTACCATCACAGCCAGTAAATTGACTTACTGGTAAATGTTAGGAAATTTCAGCTTTGTTTTGAAGTACAGTTCTGCAAATCCTATCACATTGTTTCCTTCAAGTCCTCAGGAATTACCATAGTGTCTTAGGAAGTCCATGAGGCAGAACTACTTTAGTTTAATTAATGTCTATATTGGCTATGATTATCATTGTGGAAAGTATTCAGAATATAATTCAGTTCTTAAACATAATTTGAAATTTGTGGTTTGGCCTACTACATTTAACAAAGTTTTGCCTGATGCAGTTATTAGCCAGAACTAATTACAGAAATATCTGAATGAAGCAAGTCTGGGTGGTTTTCTTCTCTTACCTCCATTACCTAGATTTTCTTGCTGCTTTGCTCAATATTTATTCTTTTATTGTGTTATGCTATGTATTGTTCAAATGAATTTAAATGCTAATTATATTAAAAATTCTACAGCATTCTTTGCGTCCCAGTCCAAAAAAGGATCACAGAAGTTTTTTGAACATCCCTTTTTTATAGGGGTGAGAACAGACAAGGTCTAACCTGTCTTTCTAGATTATTTATTACTATTTTATGTCCTGTGTTCTGCCCTTAGTATTTGGAGAGGCATTGAATAGAGCTGATTCAATCTTTCCAGTGTCTCTTTATGAAAAAAGAGACCCTTTCAATGCTCCTAGTAATCTGTTTTATTAAGATGTCTTTGTTTCTGCCTTTTTTTGTCTTTGAGCTGACATAACCAGAGCTGAGCCCAGTAACCCTGCTGAAGACATGCTGTTCCTGAGGCATCTTCTGCTCCTTGCTTCTCAGCTGCTTTCCATCACACCCGTGGTGGCGTGACAGGCTAGAGTGCTTGAAGTAACCAAGATGTGCCTTATAAAATGTCTTTCATTTGTTTTTTTCTGGTTTGTTGCTCTGGACCCCATCAGAGTTTCTCTGAATCATCTCAAGGATGAATTTTGTCAGGGCACAGCATGGATCCCCATGGCGAAGTGGCCTGTCCCATGGCCCCAGCACAGAGCAGAGTCTCTGGGGGGCACCGGGACAGCCCAGCCCTGCACATCTGGTACCTCCCTGGTCCCCGAGGCCAGGCTGGGACCTGGGCCTGTACTGGGCCCCAGCTCGATGAGGCCCATGGCCAGGCTGGGCCAGGCTGTGGCATGGCTGGGACAGAGGCTGAGGGCCTCTGCCATGGGGGCTCGAGCTGTGGGATGGGCTGGTGAAGGCCTGTTGTGCCATGAGCCCTTGATACATTTCAGAGCTTCACTGATGCAAATTTTGTGTTGAAAACTACCCCAGTAGTGGGTATTTGAAGTATCCGAAAATGCTGGGCTTTAGAGAGGGTGGGCCTACACAGACTGGAAGGCCAGCTTTGCCATCTGTCCCAGGATGACAGTGACAGGGCCTGTCTGAGGGTTTAGCTCTCCCAGTTACACAAACTGATGTGGCCTAGAACCTGTATTTTGTGACTGAGACGTGTGTGCTTGAGTGCCCCGTTGTTCTGTAGCACTTCCTGAGCTTGCCTGCCCTGCAGTGTGTCGGGCTGCAGGATTTGCTGCCTGCTGTGCATTCTATGGATGGAGAATCCAGTGCACCTCCTTGAGCAATCGTGGTGGCAAAGCTCAGATCTTTGGATTGAAAGTGGCTCCACCAGCCAGGTCTGCTTGTAAGGAGCCAATGCTACTCATCTGAAGTAGAATTTAGGGTTAGCAGAAAATTGTCAAGAAGATTGCTACACCATGGCAATACATAATGTTTTGTTGAGTAAAAAAACAACCCTATAACAATCAAGGCTTGACATTTCTTCCCTACTTTTGCCCATAAAAGCAGGCTGAGCCCTGCAAGGCTTCTGTGTTCCTTCATTTAGAGCTGGTCTGGCTGTGGAAAAGCCCAATCTATGGTAGAAGAAAACTTAGGCCTTTGGGAGCATAGAAAAAATGTCTTAAGGGACTTTTTTCTTTTTTCTGGTTTCTGTGGTACTGGGGTACTGTGAGACTTAAAAAAGAAACTTTCCCAAGTTACCATTAACCTGCACAGGCATTGTTTTAAAGAGTGCTGATTGATTTACCCTTCAAGGGTAGATGTCAGGCATGCTATTCATGATTAACAGCAGAGAGACCAGGGAGATGAGCTGTGTTGATCATACTGAATAATACTATGAGTGGAAAGGAGAGTACAAGGTAAATATGTGTCAACCTTCTGGAATTTTGTATGATTTATATAATTCAAGTGTTGACTAATTTATATAATTTCAGTGTGGAATAATTGATCTTTTTATCAGTGTGCTTCATGCTGTAGTAAAACAGGATTTAAATAGTGAGAAGTTAATAGCTGCTGTAAATAAAACATACAGGCACTGGAATGACACCCAGTCTCTATAACTAAGAACATGCAAAAATTGCAGGGAGGTTTGTTGGAACTTGATATGGTGCAAAATATATCTATCACTCATAACAGAGACCTGTGCATTTTTTCTTGAATTTTCTGTGTTCAAAACAAGCTGGTTAAGTGTACTGTATTAGCAAATCTACATTTTCACCTTTATTTGTACTTTAAGGTCGCTTCGTAGTCCAATTTTTGTATTCCAAGTTTTTTCTCTCTCCTGTGGTTAGTTCTGGTAGCTTGCTCTCAAGCTCTAGTTTGAACTAATAAAGAGGGGCTGGAGGCTTCTTAGTAATGACAGAAATGAATACAGATGTGGCAAAATAAGCAGATTATGAAGATGACAGAGGGTAAGACAAGGAGGGACCAGGATGAATTGCAGGTCCTCTAGGGCAGGAAGGGTTGAGAAGTGGCTGCAAGGGCCCTTTAGCTGTGGGACTAGTGGTGGGGGTCTTCTGGCAACTGACAAGGGAACAGAGGCATGAGTAGGGCTTGGGGCATTTTTAGGACAGGGAAGGTTTGGCAGAGATTTGTGGCAGCAGGGTGTCTTTTATTCCCTTACACTTTTCATCCAGACCAGTTCTTCTCATTGTCTTTTTTACTGTCTCACATTGTGGGGTGCCTTTTATCATCTCTTCAGTCATGCATTTTTACTCAGGCTAACATTTTTTCTTTCCCTCTTCATTGCCCTCTGCCAGTCCCTCCCAGGCTTTGGGAAAAGGGCAGGGATCTCAGGGTCACTTGTTCTGGCTGTGGGGAAGGTGATAAATAAGAGAGAATGAGATAATGAGATAATGATGAGAGGTTAGGAGCCTGTGCAGAGGTAAAGACAGTACTTTAGTGATCTTTTAGAGAGATTTACTCCTTCGGGAGTCCTACGTGACATGAGGGATGTCTGACAGAGCGAAACAGCAAGTCTGCCTCACGTGCACTCAATCTCTGTCCTTGGAGATGGTGGTACTCTGTGAATAGATGCTACTCAGCAGTTCAGAATGTAGCTCTGCCATTCCCATCTTCTTTGGCATAGGCACAATCTGCTGCAGAAGTGGATTACTTGCTTGCACGTGTGCAGGTGGTGAGTGTAAAAGATGTTGAATGAAGAAGTGATCATTGGATTGGTTGAATGTTTTAATTAGGAAGTTAATCTTATCGGGGGGGGGCTTTAAATGTGGAATATACACAGCTGTATATGTGCTATGTGATAAAATTTGTCAAATATTTAAAAAATATTTTTATCTGTTATATATGCTAGAAAAGTATCTTTACCCAAGCTGTTTTTAAAAGGAAATTGAGTTGTCGGAATGTAGAGTGCCCCATCTTCTGTGGCTGGAGTGCACATTAACATTGCCATTTGATTACCTTAGAACTTTTTTGTATATTTTAAAGACCATTTGCTCTACTGAAAGCTCTGTATTTTTTTTTTTGCATTTAGTCCAGCTTACCAAATAATCGATATTGATTTGCATTATCCAAACTGAAAGTTTTTCCTTTTTGTGTAAATCTTCAGAGCGATGGTGATGATAAAACATGGCCTAACTTGCCTGAACTCATTTTTATCCTACATCAGCAGAAAATAGAAGAAAAAAAAAAGCTCTGAGCTCTAGCTTGAAATTAAGCCAACAATTTTTAAAGCATGCCAGCTTGCATTTTCCAAAATATGTTACAACAATCTGTACTTTCTTAATTAAGTAAAGTTAATGATTTCCAAAGGTTTTCTTTTTAGTCAGAACTGTTTCAGCATATAAAAATGAGCCCAATTAAGGTGACTTGAAGACACATAAATGAAAAGTGCTGCAGCTGGTATTACAGCAGGAGTACATCCAGGTGTAGCCTTTAATAGACACATGGCAAGTCTTGTCAAAAGGACCTTGTGCTTCTTTTGGTCTTGGTAGATAATTCCAATTCCCACCTCCTTATGAGTTCCTTAATTCCACAAGAGTTTCCAGGATCATATATCTAGAGGTCTAGATAAATTTGCATAGTTGTATTAAGAGTACAAGTTGTAAAAGTATCAGATTATTAAGCTCAGTTTAAAATTTGTGATATAACCCTTGCTTCACTGAAGTGTGCAAACTTTTGCCAGACTAGAAGAAGAGTTATCAGCAAGCATGATGGGCTTTCAGTACACTGTCAGTGTAATACATACATTTGAGGGAAGATGTATGAAGAGGTATATCATTCTCTTTCCGATGCTGGACATTGAGAAGGTTCAAATTATAGGTGCAATTAGAAAAGTACTGCCTTCAGTGTCCTCAAATGGGTTTTTTTTGGTTTTTTTCCTTTAGTCTTTTAACCACCTGTGTTACCCTTGGTGGCTGTCTTGAAATTGTGGCCCCAAGAGACTTCATTAGACAGATCTCTAAGCAAGGCTGTTTAGACCCCTTTAGTTGCAGCCTTCCTTGACCAGATCAGTATGTTCCTCCTTACTTGCATTGGGATCTGACCCTGGTTTTCTACTGTTTCCCCTTTCCTCATTGCACATAGAAAAGATAGAATAATATTCCTAGTTGATTAAAAAGGCAGAAGAGAAAATAAACATAGTGTGTAAGCCTAGCTGCAATGTCGTGTGTGAAGAAGGCAGACACATCTGTGCAATGACTTACAGGGTGGGTGAATTATGCAGAACATGACTTGATAGAAGTGGAAATGGACCATGGAGAGCTGTTAGTATTGTGAATTCACTCCTTTCTCAGCTGTGGGAAATGTTTCAAAAAAGCATTCTTTGGGAAGTGGCTCTGAGATTAGACTTTATGCCCAAGACCAAAACCCAGAGTTAAGTTACATAATGCTGGACTTCATTTTATCACAGGTTTGATTACACATGGAAAGTGGACATGGAACTCTCCAGCTCTTAATTTCTTGGACTTGATAGCACAGGACTGTAAAGGGTAAAGTAGATCACTCCTGGCAAAATATAAGCTGAACTGAATGTTAGTATCTTGATAAGAAGCTATGTGTCTTCTTTTCCCTAGTGGAATGGTATCTGCCTGGCTATCACATTTTGATTAAAAAGTTTCCCTTAGGAGGGAGCAGAACTGGGTGGGTGAAAGCGAGAGAACTTTTGAGATATACTATGACATTCTCTGTCAGCTCATGGGACAGAACAGTGTGGGAAAGTAATAATGGCAATTAGGAGACAGGGAGGCATTTTTTCCTATCCCTGAAAGGTAGAATTGAGAATTCTTCAGGTCCTATGTAGAATGATGCCAGTCATAAGAAATCTGATGATAAAATGTATCTAAATGCTGCCTATGTATTAAACTGTAAAAAATATGCCCTTGCAGTACAATAGAAGATAAAATGATAAAGGAGTTTTTTTACTATTTTACTACCATGGAAAAGAATAAGGGGTAGGGAAGGGGAGGAAGATTTGCTGAATAGGAATAACAGCAAATTCTTTTTAAAGGTCCTAGACAATGGAGGTTTATGTTTGTTATTCCCTGGTGAATTTTCAATGAGGAGAAAGGAATGTAATTGTATGCCCCTGTGATTAAGTCCATTTGCTGTGCTAAGGGGCCCACATGGCCATGGCGTGCTCATGACAGGGCTGAAACGAACATTGACAAGTTTTGCCAAAAAGGGGAGGGAAGCCGGAATGGAGAGGATTTCATTAAGGAGCTCAGAGAACAGCTGCACCTAATTTTCAGAAGCACATAGTTGTCTTCGAGGAAGCTAAGCAGTACCAAGAAGAAAGATTATTTTTTATTTCCTAAAGAGCAAAGACATTCCATTTATTTTATCTCTTGTTTTCTTTTCTGATGTGGATTTAAATAAGGCATCTGCCCTCAGAAGAGGTGTGTCTAGCAAAGGAGAATTTCTTCTCTGTGCATGCACAAATTTACTTACTAAGTACTCACTGTGGTTATCAGTAGTTCATGATTTGATGGTACCTGAAGGAGAAGGCATTCGACAAAACCATCCTGGAGCTGTCCAATACAGAGGATTTTCTTTCAAAAAGACCTGATTTTCTCTGTTCTTCAACACTTGACCACATGGAGGTTTGGATTTCATTGTCACTGTATGTGATTTTTAGAGATTTAGAGATCTGGGTGACACATCTCCTGCTCCTGCAGAATTACTTATAGGATGCCTTTGAAAAGTTGGGCAGTTGCAAGCAATGAAATCTTGCTCAGAAATCAAAGAGCTATGAAATTTCTGTTACATTGTGATTTCATTCTGAAAACTCTTCTACATTAATACCACAACAGAACTCAGGTGCTGATGATTGACACCTGAAGTAAATATGTAATCACCTTAAATCATTAACATGTTTTCTTCTTTGAATAAACAAGAAATAGCTTTTCTCTGCTGAAGATGAATAGGTCAAGACGCTGAGAACATTTTGATGCAATGGAATATGTTAATAATTGTTACAGCAATTGTTATGAAATACTCCTATTTTCTTTTGTGACACAGACATTTTCATACTTTTTCCTAAAGTAGTTATTTTCTAACTTTCATTGCTTGTACATCTTTCACTAGTTGATATTTCTCAATCTATTTTTGTTTTCATGGAAGCTTAACAATATGACTGGAAAGAAACTGTTTTTTTGTATTTGTATATGCACTTTTTTTCCTTTAATACTCTCCGAGAACCAATTATTATGTATGTACATAGATAGAGTTCATCTTCAACAAATTGATTCCAAAACATACATGACAGTATTTGATTTTAAAGAGCTAGTGGATCATTTCTTATAGTTTAAGAGAACGGCGTATGATACTATACACATTATCTTTGGTTCTTGATACTATACTAAAGATTCCTCCAAAAATACGTTTTTTTAAATGATATGACCATTATACAAAAGGAGTTTGTAAATAACCATTTGAAATTACTTAACCTATTGTGTGAATTATTTAGAATTCATATACCATTTACGTAGTTATTGATGTCTTAAAATACCTTCAAATACCACAATTTTTGCTGTGGCAAATATAACTTCTGTAAAATTACTTGAAGGATCTAAGTTAGCATTCTCATAGCATTGAATATTTTAATAGTTTTGTATTTTGTAAATATATTATCAAATTTGGAGGAATAGAATTTCAAAGAATACTTCTTTTTGTTTCTTATACATGAAAGACAATGTTTGGTGGAGGTTTGAGCATTATTGCATATCATTCTGTAATTGGAAATAGAATAGCTGGTATTTAAAGTTTCAAGTTATATGATGTAATGTGTATGCTTATTTATTTTGATAACTTTCGGTTCTTTTTTGTTTTCAAGCCCATTTGTACAGACAATAATTTGTTTATTTAGGCCTTAATGCAACAATTTACAGTCCAGGTGCAGATTTCATGATCCATTGAGATCACTATTCTTTTTTTTGTTTGTTTTGAGTGGAAACTGCAGTCTATCCAGTCATTTGAAACTGAAGAAGCCTTACTCTGTACAATGATTGGTTTTGTCTAAACACATAGATGTTAGTTTTACAACTTGCAGGTAAATGCTATATATATTTTTACATGTCTGTGTTAATGTTTACATATTTTTTATGCTTCAACACAGAATATAAGCAATAACATACTTTATTAAAAAAAGATTTGTCCATCTCTCCTTTAGTATTCAATTATTATTTGCTTGTAGCCAATAGCAGACTTAACAGCTTCTTTAGGATTTTCCTCTTCAGGATCTCTCTGAGCAGAGCCGGAGAACCTTTTTAAAATTCATGTTAATTAAGTCTACTAATACTTTTTCCATGAAGCAAACTTTATAAACCAGGAACATCATATAAAAAGGACTGTGTTTAGAAACTTTTCATCTGGATCCATGTTGGTTTCTTTTTGTGTATGTTGTCCAACATAAATTATTTATTGCTATATGTTTGATAAGTTGGATATATAACTTTTTTATCTTTATTTTTTCCATGTGATTAAATGGTTATTCATGCTGCAATGTTACATTATTTTTAACAGTTTATAAATCCCACAATTTACAAGTTAATAGATATTTTCTAATAAGACTCTAAAAATGAATATGAATCTCATCATCACGGTGAATAAATATAAACCAAATTACTTTATGTTGGTTGTCCATGGCAGAAAGGCAGTTACTGATGTATGTTTAGATTTGAGGTGTACTACAACAAGAACCAACAGCATCTCATTTTGTAACTAACTGCTTTATAACTAGTACTTATAAATTGACTGGAGCAAAAAATGTAAAAATGTGCTTCCAGCATCTTTTGTGTTCTGATGAAAAATGGTCAGACTCTTGGGAATGTTGGCAGACAGTAGAGAATTAGATACAATTAAAAAGGATCGCTCCCAGAAGGGGTGCTGCAGAAAACCATGGTCTGATGAATCTGCTGGCAATGCTGTTAAACTGTGGTTTTTCATTTACTGTAGGAAATACAAACTGTCATTTAACACATGCATTTATCTCTGTAAGGCTTCTTTTTATGAGGTCACTAAGACTAAGACTGCATACATAGCACTTTTGCCCAATTGTATAATCCTTATCTTCCAGTGCCACAATAAACCCTGAAAACACTGCAAGTGTTTGCTCTGAAATGCTATAAGTGATGTTCAAGATGTGTTCTGAAGTGCACAAAATATATTAGGTTTCCCTCTTGTATATTAATTAATCTTTTTAAGCAAGCAAGTGAGCAAGCAAACAAACCTGAAATTTACCATTTTCCTAGGAGCGTGAGTTTGCTGTTATGAAGAAAAGCTCATGTCAAGTTGAATAGCTCTGGAATATGTCTGAAAATGCAGTTGGCATATTTTAAAACATCAAATTTCTGGCATAAGTAATAATTTATTCCTTTCACTTTTTCTTAACTTTGTATGAAAACTTAGGAAATCTGTTTTTTTGGTTTTTTTTTAAATTTGTAGTATTCCTCTGGAAGCCAAGTTGTATACCTGGTTATGCAAGAAAGCACTACCTGTACTTTGTTCAGGCCTGTCTGTTATCATCATATACTGGGAAAGCAACTTGCCATAGGTCCTAGTAAGTGTGCTGTGTTGCTTTATTCATCCTTGTGCAAATTACATTGGTGAAATTTCTTAATGGACTCTATGGAAAATAAGTTGCTCATGTCTTGTATATTTTGAGATACTACTTTGGAAAAATTAATCATTGTTTTTGAAAGAGAAATAATTCCTTATACTGTTCTAACCTCTACTGGCCATTTAATTCACCAGTGGCTAATTTAGGTTAACTTGACTGATTCAAAAATGTGATACTCTTGAGCTATTAAGAAATTCTAGGACCCTTCATATCGAAAAGAGGCAAAAAGAAAAACCTGCTTGCATTGTTCTCTTGAACAGAAAAATTGCAAGTGGAATAGCATGAGTGGAACAGAACAGAATTATAAAATTCTTAAGGTTGGAAAAGACCTTTAAGAATATCAAGTCCAATTGTCCACCCAGCACCATTACTATATTGACCATTAAACCACGTGCTCAAGGGAAAGACTTTGCCTGTTTACTGTATGGGTTATCATATATAACCCATATAATAAAATATGTAATCTCTCAGGATAGTCTGTGGTAGGTCTTCTGGTAAAAAATATTTAACTGTTCTCAAAAGAGGGAGAAAAGTGCCTGATTTACTTCATTTCCCTGGTGGGAACCTAAGAGATGTGTAGGTGATAAGTGCTTATGACTGTTTGGGATCACTGCTGAGTATAGTAGCAAGTCTCATGGCCTGGAGGCCAGATGACAATCTAACCCATATGTTGAAGATTTCTTCATGGTTGTATAGTGGGAGTAAGGAATTTGCCTTCTTCCCATGAGTAAACTGGCAAGATGGAACAGGATGCAGCCTTCCACCCCCACTCCATCCTTGCAGTGCCTGCTTGTAGGGAATTGCCTGCAGAGAAATTATTTTCTGCACTTTCAAACACTGAGCTTTCTAAGAACTTCTAAGTGCAGAACAGACTTGTATGGCCCTGTCTGTTGTTATTGTAATATCAAACAACTCTCAGTCTTGAAGGTAGTTCTTCTCACAATATTTTAGGATGTTTAGGGTTGTACTCTCACTTGGACTCCCCCAGCCCCAAGACAGTACTGACCAGGACTGCATGCAGCTTCTGCACCCTCACTCCCCATGCTCCAAGAGTCCTCCAGAGTCCTTCAGACATCTGACCTTCCTCTAGGTTTTCTCTCATTGACCTGAATCAATGCTGACACCCCCACAAGGAGCTAAATCACTTTCCTAAAGGCCATTCTTTAAATAATCAGAAACAGGTTTATTAGCAGACACTGAGGCATATCTAAAAAAAGCAGCATTTCCTAGATCATCCAGAATAATAATTTTCATCAGTTTATTCTAGTCAGTAGGTTACTTCAGCAATGTTTTTTTGGTCTAACTATTCCATAGACAAGCACCTCAATATGCACTGTTGCTCCAAGACTGGGACAAAATCGAACAGAATGTTTGGATGTGTGAAGTGGTATTGGGTGCCAGGTTTTGGTTTCAGTGGGGGTTCCATGGTGGTTTCTCTGAGAAGCTGCCAGAGGCTTCTCCTGTGTCTACATGGTCAATGCCATCTGGCTCCAAGATGGGTCTGCAGTTGCTGTTGGCCAAGGCTGAGCCCATCACTGATAGTGGTAGCGCCTCTGGGATAATTTAGTTAACAAGGAGGAAAAAATCTGTGCCATGGCAACTGCAGCCAGAGAGAGGAGTGAGACCATGTGAGAGAAACACCTCTGCAGACATCAGGGTCAGTGCAGGAGGGGCAGGAGGTGCTCCAGGTGCCAAAGAACAGGTTCCCTTGTAGCCCATGGTGAAGACCATGGTGAAGACCATGGTGAAGTGGTTGTGTCCCATGGAGGACGGGTGTGCAGAGATCTACCTTCCCGAAGGACCCTACTCTGCAGCAGGTGGATGCCTGAAGAAGTCAGTGATCCCGCAGGAAGCATGTGCTGGAGCAAGCTTCTGGCAGGGCTTGTGACCCCACTGGAGACTCACACTTGAGCAGTTTATGAAGAATTTCAGTATGTGCAAAGGACTCATCTTGGAGGAGTTTGTGGAGCACT
>VWYI01015715.1:0-83294 GCA_013399455.1 Anthoscopus minutus
GCTAGCTCTAAACCCACAACAACCTCCTTGCCCTGCACCAGCACAGCCTGGATTATTCCCTGTGCTTCTAGTGGAGTTAGGATTTCACCCACCTCTCCTAGTGTTTCCCTGTGGCATCTTCTCCGTGCATAAATTAAAGGACACAAGATCATATTTAGGGAAAATATATCTTTGGTGTAGCTTTTAGTGGCATAGGAATTGACTAGTGACATGCTTGAAAAAAAATAGAAAATCAATTGAAAGATTCAGATAACTCTTCAATGTTCTATGTATAAACAGGATGTTTATTTAAAAAGTCATTTCAATTCCTTTGATTTAGATTGTTGTAGGCTGGGGCTTTTATCTTTATTTCCCTTTTCTTCCTCTTTTCTTTCTCTTTTATTTACTCTTTTTAAATTCCTTTCTTCTCTTTCACTTTAGTATCGTTTTACATTTGTTGCTTGAACCATAAGACTGTAAAAGCAGTAGAAACAATACATGTTCCGAATTTTCTTCAAGCAATGGCTTGTGGATTGGAATAAAAGCACTCTTTTCCTGTTCAGAAACAAGCCACAGACATCCTGAGCTATGTCAATAGAAGAAGACACTCACCTGACTCTGAGGTGGCCTAGGCAGTATGCATGCAGATACCAAAAGATCTTCTCCTCTCCCATCAACACAGCTTCTATTCTTGCATTTCTGGCAGTATCAGGTTCAGGATGAGCAGAGGCAATGGTTGGTCACACCAGCTACAGAAAGTCATGCCACATAACACCACAGATGCTGAATGCCTCAGGACAAATTCACTGAGGACTTCTTGAAGCAAAAATGCCACTTGGGGCTCAAAGACTTCCTAATTCTTTGATCACTGGAAACCAGTAGAGTACTGAGGATATATTTACCTTGTTCTTATTTTCCTATGCATCTGCTGAGGACCACAAGAAAAGGCAGAATATTGAGCTGGATGGGCTATCCTCGTGGGGTCTTTTTATTGGGCAAGTAGTCAGGCAATAAGAAAGTTGACTGTCCTCAGAACATGAAGTCTTGAAGCTCCTGGCAGCAGGATCATCAGGGCTGGTGTTTCCCAAATAGCTTACCATGCAATCCATCCAGAACCCAATCTCCTTGCAACACTGTATGGAGAATTGCAGGATGTTTAGTTTTGATTACAAATGGGAAAGAAAACAAATATCAAACTCCTCTGTGAATCAGAAATACCACTACCATCCAGCTGCATTAACTATTCATGACTTTGGTGTGCAGGGAACTTTGTTTCACATTCCTTTGGTGCTCTGCTTTCAAATTGTGCTAAATGTACCACAGAAACAGCCTCAAAACAGTATGCCCCACACTGCCCAAATATTTTTCTGCTTTCTCTTCTTCTTGACAACAGCACTGCCAAAACAAACCTGGTTTGGTATACCTGCCTAGGATCTGTCATTCCACAGAATTCTTCATTATGAAACAGAGATAACCATGAAAGACTCTCCATCAAATAAATTGACTTCATCTGATGGGGCAAATAAGACTGATCTGGGCTTCAAACATTTCCAGCATACTAGATATCTTGGAGGATATCAGGATTGTCTCCTGAACCACAACACGGGACAGGAAAAGCCCCACACTGAGTAGGTAAGAGTTTCTCTTCCAAAGATCAGCAATGAGCCGCAGGCACAGGAATGCAGGAGGAACCCCCTGAGAAATTAAGGGGAGATGGAGATCTAGCTGGGACTTATTTCAATCTGATTTGAAATATTGTCATTTAGCTCCTTGCGAGATATTTTGCAGCCTCTCTTGAGTAAGGCAAATGTCTGCACCTTAAAAAAGTTTTGGTAGAAAACAAAACTTTGTTTTTCTGCTTCTGCAAACTCAGATTTGTAGAAAAATGTCTGAAAACGAAATTTTCCAAGAGACTGAGGTCTTCTGTCTAAGGTTCACACCACAGAAGTCCATGCTGTCAAGATAAACCTAACACCATGCCAGAGGTCTGACCAGGGAGTGTCTTAACCTTGGCATGAAATGTGCATCCACAGTTTCCAAGTCCCTGAATTCTTTGCTTGAACCAGGAGCAACTAAACCAATTAAACTGTGTTATAAGACATTTATAGGAATGACTTCTAAATTACACTTACTGGGTGAAAATGTACCAGTACTAACCTGGGAAACATCAGAACCATTTTAATTTCCATCAGGACCTAAAAGGCTTGGCTCTGTGAAGTAATCTGCTTATCAGGCTCTGCATTCCCTTGAGCATCTCTGCATCCCCTTGAGCACCTCTAGAAGGAGGACAGCTGAGACCCTAAACAGATTCTTTATAAGAACAACATTCCTCTACTTCTGTATGTAAAACTAACTCTGGTGTTCTATTATCCTCTTCTCCTTTGTCTTTGAAGGATGCATCTTCCTCCTCTTTAAAGCCTCTTCCCTCCAATCCTGCCAGCAGGTTATTTCCCATCTGGATGGAGTGTCTCCAATCCACGCCAGCTCCTCTTCTAGAGAAGTCTCACATCTCCTGAATCTAACATTTCTTCTACCAAAAATTTGTTTTCAAAAACCTGTTTGGTCCTTCTCTGCATTTGGTATTTACAGGACTTTTAAGAAAGTGAGCTGCAGCCCTCTCACCCAGTCTTACTCTTTCTGTGAGGCTGCTAATTGTGTCACCAGGGGCAGAAAAAGAAAAGCAATTTTGCCAAGGTGGGATTCAAATTGTCCATCTGGATAGCCATGTTTTTGTTTTTTTTTATTAAATAATACAGTCAGTCTTGCCTAATTTTGAGTCACCTTTCAGAAGCAGTTGCTATTTTTCCAGCTTCCAGATTTTGGTATCTTTACCCACTTATGTCCTTCATCCTCATCTCCAATGTTTCTTTAGGGAGCAGCTAGACATACCCAGCAGCCACTGTCCACTTGTTCTAGCTTCCTTCCCCAAAATGCTGTATCTCTCTGTGTTTTGCTCATACCTTAAGTCTCCTCATACACGAACCTTTCAATCCAATACTTCCATTTTGCTCTTTGAATGAAAGTGTGAAAATTTGCACCCGAGTGCTTGCAGGCAAGGAAAAGCTGTCCCTAATCACGCCATAGTGTTCATAATGACAGCCAGAATGCACCTTCCCTTCTGATCCATCAGCCTTGGCCCTGCAGGCTGAGAGGACAGTGTACAGCAACATGAGCACCAGTGCAAGCAAAGCTATCAAGAGAGGACTGATGGCTCCATCACCTCTTTGCAAACTGCACCTCAGACAGCAACACCTTAATTTTCTCTCATAGACTGCTTAAAACTGCATGTTTTCAGTGGGGTTTCAGACTCATAGACACAAAAAAGTGTCACTTCTTTCTTCTCAATAATACATGGCGTCCAGCTTTCATGCTTGCTCACTGGATGTAGATTACATAGCCCAGATTGTGGCTGTGTCCTCAGAAGTAGGTGGATTTCAGCCATCTGCAAAGAGCCTTAAACCCATTAAAATCACCATTGACCAAAGACTACTTACAAATTTAAATACCTCTGTGAATCTAGACTTTAATTACTGCCCTCCTTTCATGACTGACAAAGAAACAGGTGGCAGGAGTCCAATTTATATGCACCCTTCTCCAATACGTACATGCTTTACAACAATGGATTTATTACAATGGATATTCATAACTTTGATATCTTATACCTGTCTTTGATGCCTTGATATCTGCCACTGTAGTTTTCCAAGGTATCCTGCCTTCTGCTTCTGCTGCCTGCCTTCCTTGGATTTTAGCTGCAACTCAGTCCCTTTTTTTTTTTCATATGGTTCTTCTATTACCATGTCATTAAAATCCAACTGAACTTTCCTGTTGTGCATTTAGCAACATAATGAAATTTGGCTAATCCCCAGTAAATATTCAAGTCTATTTGTCCTCATTCTGTAAAAAAAAAAGGACTACCTAATATTTTGGCACTATCTAAATATACCAAATAGTGAAGGATGTGGACAACATTTATTTGCAGACTGTTCAACTCACATGCTGAATTTTCCAGCACCTGCCTGCACATCTGCTAAATTCCTCTGTACATATAATTTTGTCTGTTACCATTATATTTGTTCTGATTTTCACAGCCCAGAAAAAGATGTAAAGGCCAGACCCAGTAAAGGCTCCTGCATCCACTAAGCAAGAGCTGTTATTTCTAACTTCTTGGCACCTCGTTCCCAAGAGAGTGACATCCAGAAGAAGTTGTTCACTGGGGTTAGTGGGAACCCTGAGCCAGGAACTCAAAAAAGTCCATTGAGAGAGCTAAAATCAGCTTTAGACCTTTCCACAGCTGGGCAGCAGCTGAGGGGAGACTGACATAAAGCAAATTGACCCTTTTTCAGGTATCCTAATCCTCTGGTTTTTGGTCATAGTTAATAAGAAATAGCAACTTGTAGTAATATGAAATTATGAAGAGTAGCAAAAACAAGCAAGGCACTGAAATGGTGCCTCTTCTTGATTTTTTTTTCTTCCCAAAACTTGTCTTTGGTTCAGGGATTTGAGTTCTTCTTCGTTCTTTTTCTAGCCTCATGAATGCAGAGGTTTGTATTCCTTCAGGTGCAACAGGAAATAAATGCCAGTATTTTCAGCCTGAATCGTCTTTAAAGTCATAGAACATGTAATTCTACATTCCTGCAATATTATATTTGGCAAGGTCTAAAGCACCATCATAGCCCATAAAGTAGAAAAGAAAAATAATTTGCGATTAGGCATATCTGAAAGCAGACGCCAACAACACATTTTGGAGGTGCTTAAATTTCACAGCTCTGCCTTTTGAATATTCAGCATAAATTGAGGTCCATTTAAAAAAAAATCCCTGCTCCATTGCACTTCTAATCATTTGGCAAACTAAAATTAAAAGGAAAGTTTGCTGGTTTTCAACAACATCATACTGCACTCTTATCTCATCTTGGTTTAACCCCCCTGCAACTCAGAACTGTTTCCATTCCTACCACATTCTGTTTGTAATTATTTTTTTACTTCAAAATAGGCAACAATTTTTTCCAACAGCATTTAATAAAGTCTAAAGCAACAAAACACTCCTTTTTGATGAGTAAGCCTTTTCAGCTATTTAGGACATGCCATGAAGGATCTAACTGATAAACAGAGTGAATGTTATGCAAATTTTTGATAACCAAAGCATTGTTGACTTGGATTAGAAGTGTTGAGTAGATTCACTAGTGAGATTTCTCTTCAGTGTGACACCTTTTCATAAGAAGGTTCATTATAGAGAAGGTGGTGACTCCCCATTGACAAACATTTATATATATATATTATTATACATATAGCTATATATAGACACAGACCATGCAGATGGGCTGAGACCGTGTGGTCTGCAAATTCTTTGAGCGTGAGCCAGTTTCCAGAACGTGGCAAGCCAGGCTAAAGTGAAACTACATCCAAGACAATAAAACTTCCTGGGAGCTTTACCATTTCTGTCACATTCTGGACCTGAGTTTGCTTATGTCTGCCTAGCCTGGTGCATGATCTTCGAATCTTGGAAGTCTCACCCCTTCTAGGAAAAAACCATAATTCATTATGGGCTGAAAGGATCTGCTTCAGAGTTCTTGCAATGCTGTGAGCAGAAGGCAAATCTTCATTTCTGACAAATAAAGAAACAGAAATGGCTTGTTTGTGTACCCAGACTGCACAGTGAGACCACTTCTCCTAATTCCCAGTGCAGATCTCACAGGCTTGCACTGCCCTGAGAAATGAGTTGGAAGGTTTTAGCCCAGCATGGTGAATGCAGAAGTCCCAGGTAGGAGAAGGAGGAAACAGATCACCATGCTCCTGCTATGTCTTCCTATTAGCAGCACAAGTGCAAGGGACAGGGTTCCAGCAGGTAATGCCACACTTGTCCAGAGCTGCAGCATCCAGCAGGAGCTGCAGCTGTTCTCCCAGGCAGCCTTGCTGCCTCAGCGATTGCTGCAGTGACCCCCTCCAGCCCTGCCAGGCTGGTCACGGTCTCCAGAAGGATGGTTTCCAATGAATCTATCCAGGTTTCAAACAACAAAGGCTGGTGAGCTTGATGTGATGGGGGACATGAGGCTGGAGGAATGCTTGCCTGCCAGTAAGGGTAGGCAGCTGCCCAGGGGAGAATTGCAATTTCTGCAAGAGCTGCTGGCTATTAACTAAACATTTGAATCCCCAGTGTAATTGCACCACATCCAGAGAGTAAAATCCAGGTCATTCCCTCTTGCCTAGTACATTTAAGCTGTAAAAACCTGTGGAGGAGACTGCTACCAGGTGACTGTACACAGCATACCAATCTACACCTGCCATCACACTCATGATCACAAACAGCAGGCAGCTGAGGGTGAGGGCTGCCTGCAGCCCCACAGGGCTCTCAGAAACAGCACTGTGCTTCCACCAGACTCTGAACCAGAGAGCCATCCCTGGAGAAGGACATGGCCACTGTGTTATGGGCAAGATTTGCCACTTTTTGGCACTCATACACTTCCCATGGCAAGCAGGATCAGTGCATTTACACCTGGACTCCAGCAATTTAGTGATGCAGCATTTAGCTCAAGCCTTTCTGAAAAGCATTGGCATTACACATTGGTCAGTGCAATGACTGGACACAAACAGAAAAGACAAAGTATCAACTCTAAGTCCTGCTCTCTCGGATACTTCTCATGCAACTCCCGCCAGAACTCATTGCAGGAGTGATTAGGGTGCTTGGTCCTCTCTCCTCCTTTTTATATGGTGAAGGCACATCAGACCAGAAGAATCTACTCTGTCATTTTAAGACCCACCCCCCTTACCAGCATGACAGCTTTTTCAGCACCAGCATGGTATCCCTGTTTCTCTTGCAGATCCTTTTTCTTGATCCTTGGTGTCTACAGCTGTAACCTCTGTCCCACATAATGCTATGTCAGAGCCATATAAATACTTCCTTTGCTCTTCAAGCTAAACTGGGATGCCAACATTGTGTTTAAATTCTTCTTCAGTTTTTGCTACAAATCTTTTATTTAGTTTTCATGCAAGAAGGTCATCAGAGACAGAGCTTGCTCTCACATTACATACATTACATACGTAATACTTCTGCTGTTCCTGACTACAAAATCAGAGCTCGGATGGTAATGCATCTTCAGAGCATACAACTCCCAGCATACTAGAGAAGGACGATCTTGTGGCTTAGATATTGATCTGAATAAAAGGGTTGCAGTCACACTTAGCTAAGCTGGGAAATCCTGGGAGTGCCTGAAGCCGCAGGGCACTCCCAGGATGGCAGCTAATGCTCGTTGTCTCTACTGGCAACAAAACAGCCACTATACATCACACTAGTTATACATCCCTTGAAGAAGGCATTGCTGGTCCCTGTAGCTAAGATCCAGACTTGTCATCATGATCACAGCGGGGGGTCACGGGGATAAAGAGAGTGCAGAGATGGGCACAGAACATCAGAGTTACCTTTGCTGCAGGCAGCAGCAGTGTTGTAATCCTGGGTTCCCTGTGGGAATCCTGGGGGCAGGAGGGCAGGCTGAAGGAGGGTGGCACCTGGGCCAGCTTATAAGAGGCAAATATCACACTACCACCTCTGCTGCCAGTGTGCCATGAAAATCTGGATAAGGCTCACAGCAGCAACACTGAACTCCAGCTGTGGTTGGGACAAAGCATCCCCAAACATGGGAGAAATTGCTCATTGTTCTGGGTACAAGCCAAGGTACAATAGCACAGCGATGTCCAAGTGCAAAGCATCTTCCATCTTGAGTAACAGGTGACTGTCTTCTCCCACAGAGGCTCATTTAATCCATTCTGAGCATTCAACTTCTTTAAAATGTTTGGATTTGTTGGGTTTGGGGGGTTTATTTTTTGAAGAACTATTGATACAATTACCTGGAGGATGTAGTTGTATAATTACCTGGAGGATGTAGTAAATTTACCTTCATTCTGCAGGTTTGTTGGAAAGGTGGGGCTGAGTAGCAGAAAAAAAATCCCCAGGTGGATTTCAATGCATTCTTGAAAATAAAGACAAAGACCCTCAACATTAAAAAGGAAGGAAATAAATTAAATCAGTCAGGATTCTTTTATAATTCATATAACACAATTTATATAACAGCAGAGATATTAGCAAAAAAATAAATATTGGCAGAAAAGTGTTCACAGCCTAGTGCTGTTGATTTAAGAGTAGTCAGGGATTCAGAAGATATTTTAATGTGCCAGCAGCAGGGGGCTTAAACAAACAAACAACAAACAAACAAACAAAAAAACAAAAACAAAACAAAGTTTGTGATTTAAAGGGGAAGTTATCAATGCTAAAACATCAGTTTGTGTCTCACTCACCTCTCTGTTTTGCTAGCTCTCTCACCTGGGAAGTCCAGGACCAGGAGTAAAGGTGGAGGTTTTGTCTTTTTTTTTTCTCCTTTAATAGAAAAGTGCCTCTAAGAGCAAACACATTCACAGTCAGGGTGAATTAAATTTCCCACTAGACACATAGAATGGTTTGGGTTGGAAGGGACCTTAAAGATCATCTAGTTCCACTTCCTCTGCCATGGGCAGGGACACCTTCCACTAGACCCTTTGGTCAAAGCCCCATTCAACCTGTCCTTGAAGACTTCCAGGGATGAGCCATCCACAACTTCTCTGGGCAGCCTGTGCTAGTGCCTCAACACCCTCATAGTAAGGAATTTCTTCCTAACATCTGATTTAAATGTCTCCTCTTTTCGTTTCAAATTCTTCCTTCTTGTCCTGTCACTCTCTGCCCATATAAAACATGTTCCCTCTCCTTTTTAAGCCTACTTCACATACTGAAAGGCTGCAATAAGATCTCCCCCAAGTCTTCTTTTCTCCAGGGTGAACAATCCTTATTCTCACATCTTTCCTGATGATAGTTACCCTGGAAGGGGCAGGTCCGATGTCCTTCACTCTGAGACAACACAACCGTGCTCCTGTTCTGCCTGAGCTAGTGGGCAAAGCAAGCCAAGCAAGGCGCTGCTGATGTTCGCCCCAAGCAGATGTAACCATGCCGGCACATCCACCCGGAGCACCATCGGGAGAGCCGGCGGAGCAGCACCGGCGGCCGCGGGGCCTGCAGGTGGTGCTGTTTAATTGTGGAAAGTCTCCCCCTCCCACCACAGCATCCCCAGGAGTCGCCGGGCGGGAGCTGCGCTGGCCCCGCGGAGCTGCGGCCGCTCCGGGCTGCGATCCGAGCCACCCGGCGGTGGCCGTAAAACATCCTGCGCTCTGACAGTCCAGTCTCCTCTGAATGGGAACAAAACCCTTCAGTAATACCAAGAAAAACCCATTAGCTTCCGACGTGGTGTGAGCGCAGCTTCCTCCGATTCAGCGGGAGAGGGCTGCCCCTTCTCAGGCAGTGAAGACACGGCCGTGTTTTAGAAGACGGGGCTTTGAGTGCCCCCCCGGATGCTGGAAGACACCCACACTAAATCCTGAGTTAGTCCACTCCTGACAGGCAGTACCAGGAGACCACGCACACTTACGACCACAGCAGCAGAAGAGCAACATGGTCTAGTGGAACTTTTCCCTGCTCATGGCAGGAGAGCTGGAACTAAGTGATGTTTTCAGTCCGCTCCAACCCAAACTATCCTATGATCCTGTGATCAATTCGTTTAGATAAAACTTCCAGATTTGTAAAAGCTCAGCACACCTACACAATGCCAATTACTTCTGCAAATTTTCCAGAGTCTGCCTGACTCCCTAGTCACCCAAAAGTAACTTTAACACCTGACCTTCAATTCCTTCTGCAGGACCACTCCAGCAAGCAAAAAATGAACTTAAGTTCTTTTAAAGAATTTTAACGTGGTTCCTTTTTCTGTCCTTGGGACACAACCAGGCCATACAAAACACCTGTCATTTACCAGAGGTGCAAAGGGTTCTCACAAATTTCAGAACATACATTTCCAGCCTTTTTCACTCGGGCTCTGCACTTTAAACCACAGTACCCTTTCTGCTTTTCTGTGGTCTCTTAGGAAGAAGGGAAGAGGAGAGAGCAGACAGAATAGCCAGGGAAGGGAGAAGAAAGCAAAAAAATCCCAGCAACCTTTTGTATCAAAAACCTGCCCAGCTGGGGAAGGAGTGAAGGCAGGGGAGAGTGCGGGGGAAGAAATGAAAAGAGGAAAAGAACATAAAAGTCCAAAAGCTCTGTGTGGTGAGATAAAGAAACTTGGAGGTAAGTTTGGATGAAGGAGTGTCACATTTTTAAGTGATTTCTGACCTTTGTAATCTTATTTGCAGACATGGTTTCATTCTTTCCTTTTGGGACCTCTGGAAGAAATAGTTTTCTAAGCAGAAAGACATATTTGGTATTTCTGACAAGACTTCTCAAACTCAGCTGAGCTCATGACCTCTCAGGCTAGCATCACAGTCTCTCCACTTTGGAGGTCTCCTTGATATTTCCTACAATGTCCCTGTATATACTGCAGCTCAGCAAAACATCCCAACTCACTGAACAAGGTGTAGTGTCTTCCCATCCTGGAGGAATGGGGCTTTTTACAATCAGTAAAAGGAGTTTAAGGATCTATGAACTCCTACACTGGAGCTGCTGCACAACTGTCACTTAACCATCCTCTTTCCAGCTCTTTGCTGCCTTGCCCTTCCTCCCTAGATGTACCCTAAGTGGTAATGATTAAATATCTGAGAAACAACTGAGTAGTAAAATAGCATTAATGCTATAACAAAAATGTATTTATTTTAAACCTCACCAAAATCTTGGTTAAGACATGACTATCCTCTGAAGTAGGCAACAATCCAGATTAGACATGGACTGAGACATTGCACTGATATCTTATAGTATGATAATAAGTTTGTCATCAATCAAATTAGAGCATCTTCAAAAACTGCCACCTGTAAGGTGATCAAAGGTTAGACTAATTCACATGTGAAGTAAAAATAGTTGAATTTAAGTTTTCAACTTTATCCCTAAATATATCCCTTTTGATCTTTGTGCCACAGATCATTTTGTGGTCTGCCATTAGCAGAGATGCAGAAACCCAGAGCTGACTTAATTAGTCATTGAGGTGACTTTTAGGAACCACGGAATATTCTAAGCCCTTGAAAACCATCGGGAGATGATGTGAAATATGCATTGACTAACCAGTTATGTGACAGTGTGAAGCTGACACACAAGCACCTTCTACGCAGTGATGAATGATGAAAACGTAGCTTAGATCTTGAAATTACCATAGAAAAGAGTAGTTTTACTTCAGTTTAGAAATTCAATCTTTCTGCAGCTGCGTAGGAACCAAATATGTTTGCATGATCACTAAAAATGCCTTTTTACAAATGTAGGAGGACTTTCAGTTCACATACTTTTCTCCCAGAGATGGAGTAAGTTTCCAGAGGGCTAAAATCCAGAGCTGACTGGATACAACCTACCACTCTTACTTACTGCCCTCTGGGAAAAAGTTTCATTTTTTTTCCTCCCCACTACTTCATTGACCAAAAAGACTTTTTTGAGTCCTTTGAGGAGGAAGTGTACGGTACCTCAGTTTAAAACAATGAGGCTATGTGAAATCGGTGTAGACAAAGGAATGGGTTACCATTAAGGTATCTGATACCTCCCAAACATTAATGGCAAAGGGCAGAACATTCCCCTGCTGAACTTTTAGAATTCCTAGTTCCCAGACACTCCTGGCACAATGCTATTCATTATCTTTTCATTAGTACTACTTTCTGGAAGGAATTGTAAAATAATTTATAGTAAAAGTGGTGAAGTGATATATCATGATGAGAGCAGAATGTTAATGATAAAGGGTGCTTAGATAAATAACACACAGTCAAATTTAAAAATATGCTTCTGGTAATACAAGTTTTATGCCTGCTACCTTCCTATCGTAAAAAAAAATTCAAAAGGGAAAGGAAAAAAAATCCAGGGATCCTTGGACAACGGCAACGTTTGGGAATGCAGTAGATAATAATATCACTACAAGCTCCAAGAACAATTGAGTGGCAAGAGTGTAGATCTGAAGGCATGAATGACACATAAGAATAAGGAACAAGAAGGTAGTGTTCCCCTCTCCAAATGCAACATTCTAAGGCCACCCCAGACTACTGCCTGTGCCTCTGCAGTAAATTACAAGCATCCTGTGCTACCTGCTAGCACAGAGGAAGGCTGGTGTGAAATGGTCCATATCCATGCCTGTAAACTATCCTGATTTCTAAACCACTGGGACTGCAGGTGAGCTGGGAATGACTGCTGGTTTGTGCTAAGCCCAAACTGCACTCAGACATTCTCTGGGATGAGTGGATCTGTCTCATTGATCCAGGGAAAAACCACACAAGGGCTTATGCTAACAATTTAATACCAGGGGCAGTCAAGTTCAAGCATTCAAACAGTTCTCTGTTTAATTTACTATTCTAGATGTAGCCAGTGTGTCTAGGCTTGATAAATGCATTGAGAGGATGACGGTGAAAAATGGGAAAAGGCAGAGAAGAGGGCCACAAAAGCGATTTGTTGCCTATAAAACTTAGTGAGATGCTCAAAGAGCTGTATTTATTAGTGTTATTTAAGGGATCAAAAGGTGTGAAAGTGATCTACAAGAGCCCATATAGAAAAAATATTTCCTTACTACCCCATACTCCAGAAGTTAAAAACATGCTGATATCCAGGATCTAGATAAATTCAAGCAGTAAATAAGGACATTTTTAAGCATTAGGAGAATTAACTATGGAACAAATTAACAAGTGCTCTGGTGGATTCTTCATCATGTGTGATCTTTACTTTTTTTTCAGTATCTTGTGAATACAGCAGATGCTTGGGGGTTCATAAGAAAAGAGTATTTGGGTTTCTTTGACTTACACAAATAGCCAGTCTATTTTACTGGTGCCTTCTGATCTTGAATCTATGGTTTGATGAAAAAGACACTATCAATGTCTCTAAATGTAAGTGAGCAGACTTCCTACTCCATCTATGAAAAGAAAAATATTCTTACATATGCAGTTGTAATTAAAGCTATGTAACCATTTCAGCAATTAGCGACATAGCAATTAAGGCAAAAATTGCTGTCCCTTTTTGGAGCCAGACACCAGCTAGAGTAAAGCTGCTGTAGAATAAAACTGCTGTGAAAAATAGAAGTAATTCTTGACATAGCTGAAATGGAATGGTCTTAGAGATCTGAATGTTTGTATCTGCCTTTTCTAGCTGTCTGAAAAGAGCAAAACCCACTCTAATTGGCATCTATGTTTCACAGAGAGCACTGGAATTTCCGTGCTAAGGAACTTAGCAGAATTTTTTGCCAATGAGATGTTTTTGTATTCCAAACAAACCCAAACATAGCATGAGCTAATTGGCATGCTCTACCTTAGCCTCAGTTATAAAAATACAAATATGATCCATATGATTGCTATGTAAACACAACAGTAGCAGAATTTAAAATAAGAATCCTGTGTGGATAAGAAACTGATGACACAGACACATGGGTTTCCTTAAAACATCAACTTATTAATGAGACAAAGGTGCACAGGAGAATTCACTGTGGGGAGTTGGTGGAGCAGAGCTCCTTCCCCAGCCCTCAGGACTGAGTTCCACTACACCTCAGACAGACCTACAGTGCCTTGTCCCGCTCACAGATATGCAGTAACAAATCTATTCAAAATCTGTTTTCCTGTACAGCAAAGAAATTACCTCTGTGTGAGCCTTTGCTGGGAAGGTAGTTAGATCAGTGTAAAACACATCATTTTATGCTGACAAATAATTTATCCCACTACCCAAAATACCTTCAAGCCAGAAATTAGCTGGATACATAATGATCCTGCCTGCAAAACTTGACACAAAAATGGGGTGAGGAAGGTGAAATCCCTGCAAGTCTTGTGGGTTTGTAGTGGTTGGGTTATATTAATTTGGTTATTGAAATTCCTCAGCTTGAAGCAACATCCCTCTGGGAGGAAAGGTATCTGTGAGGCTGTTCCTGGTTCTGCACACTTCTTGAGTATGTACCCTCTGTCCAGAACTCCATAATGATTAAATTCCATCCCCCACCTTGCCCTGGCACCAAAAATATTTTAATGCTGTAAACAGCTTTTTAAAAATGAGATTCCTCTGAAAGTTTACATTTTCTGTTGGTGGAAGGTGTCAGGTTAATGATTAATTTGCAATAACTAAAAGTCATCCCAGATGACATATTTTCATCCCCTTATTTTTGAAGCTGTTGTTGCACAGAAGTAATCCAGGATTTACTTCCACAAGTATGCATCATTTTTGTAATTGTTGAGTGTAATCCACTCAGTCAGTAATTAAATATCTTAATTTATACACACAGATGTTGTACTCTTGGTATTGTGTGACTTACACTGTATAGATTGTCTTTATTTTGTTTCTTATTCATTTTTCTAGTTGCAGCAGGTGTTTCAGGATTGCCCATCAGCTTCTAATGTTGTATTTTGGGGAAAATTATTTCTGATGTTTTCTAGATAGTTACTTTGATAACATAAAACATATACTGAACAGCAAGGAATTAATCTCTCAGGATTAACTTTGCATGAAAAAGCTAATGTTTACTAAACTCACAACCTTCTTCCCAGGGACTTCATGCACCCAGATGAGGTTTTCGAATCTACTCTTCTCAGTAAGCCATTAAAGGAATCTAATCCCAAGTGGCACAGTAGAAGTAGCTTTGCAGCATGTTTTTAAAGACATTTTTTATGCAAGTTCCTAAAACCCAACAAATCCAACTGAAAAACAATATTCAAATACTGTCATGTCAGTCGAGGAACAAGCTCCATCAGCCAGGGCAGTGTGATTCAGCACCAGAGGAACTTTAGCTCTTCCCTGGGGAGCTCCACATCATGTAGCACACCAAATTTTGTAGTTCCTTACAAAAATACTTTATTTGCATGCAGCAGGACAAATTGACGGCCAAACACCTGTATTCCTCCAAAACCTCTTCCTTTTCCAGGACCCATTACATATGTTTTGAAAGGTCAGCCACATGACCTCTCTGTCTTTCACATGGCCACAGTAATTCAGAACTTGGGTGTTTTGCTGTAGGCATAACAAGAATGTCCAGGGACACCAAGAGCCCAATCCCACTGTCACTCTCAGCCAAGCACTGCTGCTGTCCCCCTGCCCCCACCAGCCTGCATGCCCCTGCAGGCTGTGTGCCAGTGCTGGGAGAGCCACTCCTGCATGGCCTGAAACCCAGCCTGAAAAATAGGGTTTGCATGTTTGCAGCACCTCAGGGAATTCTAAGTTCAGCTCTATTGGCTTAAACATCTTCCCCAAGATAACTTGGTTATAGAAACTTTGATGGGGCCATACATTCTTGGACTATGTGACATTTTATTCTATTTGTTTATTGTATTAATAAATAAAATGCTTCATTAACTGCACAAATGAATTTCCTCTCCAATTATAGTCACATTTTATTATATATTTCAATACAGAAAAACAAGTAAGCACTGATATAAAACACTGCAATCGGTTGAACTTTGTATTTATCTAACGTATTTTTTAAAGTCCTTCTTTGCGGAATCTTAAAACATATTTTTTTTCAGAAGCCTTAAAACATTCTTCTTCAGAAGAAAATCAGATCTTAAAATCTTCAGCAGACTGGAGCATCCATCCGTCTAACTACTAGTAATATAAATTCTGCAAATACAGGACTATTATTCATCACAGAGCTCTCTTAGCTCTGCAGAAATGAAAGAAATATTTTATAAAACCACACACATAACCCACACAAATCCATAACTTAAGAACACTGTGAGAATCTATGATAATATCATAGATTTAAATCTGTTTAGAGGGAAGATACTATTTGCACATATTGATTTCTGGCAGTGTCCTCAGGAAAACAAGCTGGTAACTTTCTAAGGGTGAGAGTGTGAAACTCTGTTACACTTCCATGGACAGGGACCACACTGGGTGGAAAACGCATTTTTAAAGATGCTGCAGTGAGGTACTGGAAGGGCTGTCCACACCCTGGCCTCCCTCCTGCCTGCTGGTTTAGCACAAGCCTTTAAAGTTAAATCCTTGTAAAATTAAAACTTACAGCTTCATTCTTACAAGTAGTTACAGTCACTAAACCACAGGCTTAGGAGTGGTCCCATTACAGCCAATGTGCATACATGCATGCTTCACCTTCAACATCTTTTTAAAAGAAGCCCCAAACTAGCCTAGACATCAAATCCAAGTTCAGAAGATCATACCCAAAGTAGTGTCACTAATATGGGCATCAGTTGTTGTCCCTCTGCTCTGTGACAACGGCCATGAGACCCACTGGCAGGCTCTGAAGCACTGCCTCTGGCCAGAATGGTGTTACCTGCGGGTGCTCCCTTCCCAAACACTGGGAAAACTTTAAAAGCCAGAATTGCATCATACAAGGAGCAGTGAGGGCTCTGTAACACAACAAGATGGTGACATTTGCCCTTCCATCCCTGGGTCTGACAGAAGCCCAACCTCAACAGCTCTGGAGCCCACTACCAATGGTGCCAGCCACTGAACAATTGGGTGAAAGTTGTGGGAGCTGTGGATTTGAATATGATGACAGTACAGGCTTGAACACATATCTCTCCGCTTATCATTCTTCTGGGGCAGTTATCTCCTGCATAGGCTGTTATTTAAAATAACTAAGAGGTTTTAGACCTAAAGAGCTGCATTTTTTTTTACTTAAACATAAAAATGTGCAATACATCATTAAATGATAGATAATGGAGAAGTAGAAAAAGAAAACACATTTAAAGGCATCTGCTGAGAGCCATTAGTGATTATCATTCAAGCCTAGACATTATGAGCCAAATTTTCCTCAGTTGAACCTGACTAGTAGTTAATGGAACTGCAATCATTTTGGTCATGTAATTTTAAATGCATTCATGAAACTCAAGTATTAAACTGCAAAGTTTTCTTTGACTGTGAGTAACCCTGACACCAACACAATTATATTTCTTCAAATGTCAGTAGGATGGAATTGATGGACAAAAGTGAGATGGACACAAGTTATGACACCTTATCCCCCAAAGTTTATATGAATCTTTGCAGCCACTGTACAAAACAGTAGAGGAGAAAATTCAATCTGTTTATTTTCTTTATAAACTCAGGACAGTGAAGCTAAGTTCAATTCACCAGCCAAATTCACCTACCCATTTGCACTATTTTTCTATTCAAGTTATATTTTCTGACATTTTTAGATTTTGCTACAAATAAAACTCATCTGAAAGTAGATGTTATATTTATTTTGGACTTTTTTCGTGTTCAGTGCACTGATTTGAGGCAGTTTGGATACAGCTTTATTAGCATTCTGTGAATTGCTTTGTTGCGTGGTAGACTGCAAAAAGACTGTTCTGAAGGATTCATTAATAATAATAAAGTTGATACTGTGATGTGATAGTAAAAGGTGGTTTAGACAGTTTTATTTGGAGTAATTATAATTAGCAGTAGCCATTTAAAGGTCCCAGCATGTGTTTTGTTAGAGAAGAAATGTTAACCCTAGTGTCTTGGCCAGTCTCCAGCATAAGCAATTACATTCTTGCTGCAGTAGTTAACTATCCCTTGTTGCTGCAATTAGATGTGGTATTCTTCAGTTTCTCTCAGAGAGCTACTGAGCTGTGTTACTGGTGCTGTTATCCGCCTGCTTCGTTCCAGCAGAGAGGTCCCAGTATTTCGGTTATAAATGAAGTCTTCTCTGCTTGTAAAAGGCTTCTTGAGTGCAGTCTGGGAGCACTGCATAAATCAATAAACAACAGATGCACTTGATATTGTACACTGACTTGAGGGCAGAAGGAAAAAAAAACAAAAGCGAAGAATGGTACCGGCAGAAAGATAACCCCAGGCTATGAATAAAACATGCCCACCTATAACCATGAAGGGTGCACAGAGCAGCAAAAGGGCAAAGGCAGTAACAAAGGGCTTGATACTGGAGAGGAAAACAAATAAAACCCAGAAAAACTGATTTACCATTGAATCAATGGAACCACAGAGTGGTCCAAAGACACTTTACTCCAGATAATTTTAGGAATGAAAATAAGGATAACTAGTCCCCAGGTTTCCCCCTCTAAAGGGTGAAAGCAAGAAAAGAGATTTAAAAAGCAACATGATCAGTACCAATGCAACCTTGCATGGTTAAAAGTACTTTATAGCTGCAGTTAGGTGGAATATACCTCAATTTCCAAAGAACTGTTAAAAGAAATCTTCCCACAAACTAAGCAAGTACATATTCATTCTATATCCCAGGGATACATTACAGCAAAACAATGTGACTACATCATGAGAGATATCTAGACAGCTACAAGTTACAGCCAGTATAAGAATGTGTAGAAAGGACCGGGAATAAGAGCAAAATGTTTAAAATATGACCTTTGTCTCTGCAACCTGGATTACTCTTCTGAATAATCTGAACTGTTTTTCTCTGTCCATCTTTCTTCTACTTTTCTACTTTTTTTTTTTCTATTTTTCATAAATAGATTTTCATTTTGTTGTGGTTTTGGGCAATATGTAGAAGGAGGAGAGGAACACTTCAAGCATTTTATCTGTGAGGTCTAGTTTATGAAGTCTAACTGTCAGGGTGGTAAGGGAGTCATAAGCAGTGTGAGCTTTTCATTTTCTTAAAATTTCATGCTGCTGCAGAAAAGCTGCTGATATGCCTATTAAATCATCCTCATCTTAACAATATTGTATTTCTCTGGCTCTTTTTCCTCAACACTTTATATCCCCAGATTTGAATATTTTCATAGTTATCTCCTCCTCCTTTGCCCCACCCTCATAAAAGTCACGTGGTTATCTGTCCCCTCTTGAGCTGGAGCTGAAGGATAAGAAATTGAGCTACAGGTATAGGAGTTTGAGCTTAATTTTGTTGTTTCCTCTTCAGAGAAATATTACTGAGAGGACTTCTGAACCAACAGGATTCAGCTGAGGTGTATTTGAAATGTATAGTGCCATGGCACAAACCCTCCAGACCATGAGGGGCAGTTCTGCCATGTTCAGCTGAAGACTTAGATAGACCCCAAGGGATACAGGTTCAAAAAATAAGCTTCTGTTGACCTCACAAGACAGGCAGTGGGATTCTGATGCAGGATTAGATGTCGTTCTGAAATACAAATTGTCCAAATTCAAACTTACTCAGTTTAACTTCTATACAGGAAAACCCCATTTATCAGATTTTGTGTGTTTTGAGTATTTCCTCTATAATTATATCGTTTTCATCTTCATGAAACTTCTCAGGACTATCTGGACTATTTATAGAGCAGGTTTTTTAATCTGATGAACAAAGTATGCCAGCTATGACTATACTTTGTTTCTAGATTATCTCATTTTCACTTGGGTCTAATATTTGCTTTCTACATTGGATACTAGGCATGACCGATCAAATATCTTTGTCCTATGGTCCAGCTGAAAGCCATTGCCCCACTTAGTATTATAACCCAATCTGAAAGAAAAACTGCTACAGAGAACAAGCAGATCTCAAGAAAAGAGCAGGGCCATTCAGGAAAGGAAAGCAAGTGATGGAAAGGAAAGCCTCTGGTTTGTTTGTATCTTTTATTGACTCTGACAGGATGGAAATGGTTTGCATTTGACAACAGAGGGTCAGACAGGAATTAATCCCCATTGTCTCACCTGGTTCTCTTTCACATAAGCAATATTTATGGTGTCAGGAAGAGATGACAACTGGTCGGACTTTGATAGGTGGGAGCAACAGTCTCCATACCAGCAAGCACCACTGAAATTTGGGGAGGTCCTGGCTAATTACTACTGAATGGGGGTGCTGGTTATAACTCTGAACTGTGCAGAAACAAGAATGAATAAAGTCTTTCTGCATGTTCTGTTTTTCTTGAAATGTTCAAATGCACCTTTTTTGTACCAGGCTTTCTGCAATCCTTGATATCCCATCCCCAAAATAATTATCTCAACATTGTTTAAGTACAGAGATCAAAATGATTTAATGAAAGTGCAGCCATGGGGGGAAAGAGCTTTCCACCTGGAAAACAGGAGGAACAGAGGCTCCTGCCAGAGAAGGGATGGAGGCAGTTTAGCAGGTAGGACCAGAAATACTTACAGCACTTTTAGAATCATCTCACCTCCACAACTCCAAGCCTGTGGAAGACTTAGTGCTTCTCTACTGACTTGGCCTAGAATATAATGCTGAAGAGGGTGATTAAAAGCACAAGGGATGCCAGGTGCTGAAGAGACAGAGTCTAAGTTTCTTGTGCATACTGTTATGCCTCCACCACCTGAATTATCTTCCAATGCTAATTCCACTTCACAAGTATGGCATACAACAGCAAGAGCAGAAACCTCTGCTCCAAACTGAATAGCATTCCAGAACATGCTCCCTTAGGGACAACCAGTGAGTTCCTCCCTCCTACAGTAAACTCAGTGCTGGATAAACCAGTAAACCCCTAGAGCAGCCAGCCTCCAGGATGAGGGGCACACCTGGGCCTTGCAGTTTGGTTTCAACCATAGGTTTCTATTCTTCTCAAGCAAGGAAATGAGAGCAGCCACCATCCACACCCCAGCTGCTTTCCTACCCTGTGCTATTTTGGGACAATTGCTGCCAGCATCTCTCAGCTGCCTGGGCCAGCTCTGTGGGCAGCTGTCCTTCTGCAGAATTCTCACTTCAGTGTGCCACTGATTCACCAGGGAGAAAGGCAGGCATCACACACAGATAGCTCCTGATGTTTTGGGGCAGTCATGTTCCCATCAGAGGCAGAGCTGGTCTCCAGACTGGCTCAAGTCTCTGGATAGCTGGGCAGGAGGAAACCTTAGCAGTGAAGTCATTCCATCGCAGGGCCAGTACAGGGACCTATGCAGCTCTGTGCTGAGTTGCAGTGCAATGGTGTGAATTGTGCTATATAAGCTGATACTGGAAAAACAACCGGTAAGGATAAGGGGTTAAGTAGAGGCACAGGGTAGTTTTACTTCATCAAAGCCCTTTTCAATGTCAAACCATCATCATTGCTCTGCATTGTATGTACACATATATCTGTGTACATCTGTGTACTCACACATTCAAGTGTTTTTATGGCTACTATGTATCACAACACTACCCAAAGGAACATCTCTGGGACCAGAGAGTAGCTGGTTTTCACAGAAACTTGACTTTATAGGGCCAGGAGATGTTGTGGATCAGCTGCTGTAACGGGCCTGGGAGAACCCTTCAGACAGGTAAAGAGGTACAGGTGTATGTGTTTGGGATCAGAAGATCATTTTTGTGAATTCCTGGCTCTGGTCAGAGATCAGAAGCTGTGTAAGCACGAGGAGCTGAAGAGGTATCAGTGATATGCTGTTCCTGATACAAAATGTTCAAAATATAGAAGAGAAAATATGGGGAATAAGCCTCTTACCTTGGCTGGTGGCTCTGTCACCTTTCTGTGGACACCTGAGAACTAATGAGATACCCAACCATTTTCCTTCTCTCTGTCAGGACTCTGTTCCTTATTTTGGGATTTCCCCTTTTGTGGGGAACAGGGGAACTGGTTCTGTTCCTGCCCTCAGGAAACAGCTGCTCTTCACTTTCCAGGCTGCAGTCAGACACGCTGTAGCACAGGCAAGCTTTCCCTGCCCTGATGCCAGATTGGCCACTGACAACCCCAATCCTCTTGTAGGTACTCTAAGGACAGCTGGCCTCTGTGCCTTTCCCTCACTGCTTCTGCTGAAGCATCTCTGCAACTAGGGTTCAGAAAGTGGCATCTTGATGTAAAAAAGCTTTCCTAGCCTGATGCTCAGTAGAACTAAAACCTCTGCCTCTATCAAGTCAGGACTCCATTGGTAAGGCTGGGTCAGGGAGATAAGCTTGTTGTATAACAGTGTGGGATGGTTATTGCATTGGCTGCTGCAGGAGGTATTTTGGAAAATCCAGTCTTTCAGTGGTGCAGAATTCTAAGACAGGAGGTCTCATTCAAAGAAAAGTAACCAAGGAAGGGTGCATTGAAGACATCAGCTGCAAAAGAAAGCTCAGTGCAGACATAGTTAATGAAAGCCCAGTGGAGGCAAACAGCAAAAGAATAAGTGGAATCACAGGCCCCAAAATTTGCAGCAACTGGAGAGCATGATCCTGGGTGGCAATGAGCAGAAGTTAGAACAGCAAAAATTGTTGCAAAAACTTTGGATAGTTGGGTTTGGACAGGAGGCAATACTGACCAAGTATAAAGTCTACTGACAGAAAGTTAATCAATCACATTGCTTTAAACACATTTGAAACAGGTAGAAAGAGTTATAAACACCTGACTTTTCATATTAGAGGTTCAAGGCATTTTTCACCAAGTACTATAGGTGTTTGAGCTTTAACATATCATCAAACCACATCTTCTCACTGAAGGACATGCAATATGTATCTATATCTACATTTGCACGTACACATATAATAAAACAGGAAGGATCCCCAGTCCAGGAGTCAGTGAAGGTAGATATTGCAGCTCTCCAGTAATGTCTGGCAATTATCATCTGCAGATGGAAATATTCTCCCCTAGAAAGAAAAAAAAACAACCACAAAAAAACCCCAAAAACCAAACCAAACAAGAAAAAAAACAAACCAAACACGCACCACCAAAAAAAACCAAACCAAGCAAACCTACACTCTTCGAGGAAAAACAATTGTAGCAATCAATTTGAAGGGATTTTTTTTGTAATAAAAGCATTTTAAGCTCCAGTGAAATACCTAGAGGCTTCATTAGAAGGCCCCAGATACATGGTTTTCAACTAGTTACTGTAAGGGAATGTGCAGAACACTAGCAATTACACCCCTGGAGAACCAAAAGCAACTTTCTGCTGTTTGGAGGCTAACTTTGAACTGGAGAAACACAGGCAGCCACAACAGGAAGAAATAAAGTGTTTGATTTTACCCTTATTGTATGCATCCTATTTTGACAGATTTCAAGACTGTTAGAGGAAAAGATTTATTTGATCTGCCAAGATTCTCTGCCTCCATGTAGATGTGCCACTAATTTTTGCACTGACAAACATTTTTGCATCCACTTCAGCCTCTTGCTGATGTGTAAACTGTGCACTACAGTTTGAGTTTGAGTTCATGCCATTCTTGGAAGGAGAAAATAAGGAGCAGGTGGAGTGGCTAAGGGGGCAACTAGAAATGGCTGAGAGAACACAAAGGAATAAATATGGCAATCTCCTTATAATGAAAGCTTTTAAGTTTGATTTGTAGACGCTTGATCACAGAATAAGCTGAACTGGAAGGGACCCACAAGGATCATCAACTCCTGGCCCTCCCCCCAATGAGTCACACCATGTGCCTGAGAGCATTGTCCAAGCACTTCTTGAACTCTGTCAGATTTGGTACTGTGACCACTTCCCTGGGGAGCTGCCCAGCCACTATCTGGATGAAGAACCTTTTTCTAATATTCAGCCTAAACCTCCCCTGACAAAACTTCAGGCCACTCCCTCAGGTCTTGCCAGTGTTCACCGCAGAGAAAAAATTTCAGCTTTGAGGCTTATGAGTCTTGTAAATTGATTGCAAGTGTACTGACAGTAGGCTGGCTTCATCTGCCTTGGTAGGTCTCCAAGGAGCAGTTTGCAGGTTCACAGAGATACCTTGATCACAAATGGAAAACCTCCACTTTACAGTATGGTTTCATTATGTCCAAGTGGGACAACGCAGGACAGAGGGGAACATGCACACAGTTAAGTCCAGCTCAAGTTGCCAGATGCCCAACTGCAAAGCAGCTGGGTTAGCTGCAAGACTGGAAGTTGAGGGTCTCTCCCTGACAGACATGCGTGCTGAAGGTTGAAGTATAATTTGACTCCAGGGAGGAGCTTTTGTCTGCAGGTAGGATGGAGTTTGGGTCAGATTCACTACTAAAATGCACTCTAAGTGCTTGGAATAAACTGTATTTTGAGACTGATACTGTCATTGCCTATCCTCTGTTTCATGGGTTTTTTTACCAGAAACTTACTGAGGGTAAGGGTGAAACTTTTCTGGGTCTCTTTGACACCAGTGATTATGGTTTCATGTAGCCTCTGTTTCTCTTCTCTTCTGGGACTGGATGACAATCCAATTTTTATGTTGCTTCTTCAGTGAAGCTGAGAAAATTATACATTCAGAAAAAATCATTTCCCAAGTAGTTCCCTTGAAGGGATCATGACCCTAAGCGTATTCATTAGCTCAAATTGTCAACAATTTTCTGTAGCAATTTATTCCTTGACCCTCAAGTGGTCAAGAACTGTCAGCACACGTAGTGTGAGGTTAGCACTTACTGAAATGCAGCTGTTAGGATTCTAGAGGGCTTCTTTTTTTCTTGTGCAAGTGTCTGCTGGTTTGAGAGACTCTCTATGGCTTACCATCAATTCCAACTGCAACAAGATCATTCTGCCTCAAAATGGGAAAACCAGTGGAACTAGAAGTTTTCCAAAACAGAATAATTATTTTCCGGTCTAGGTCACTGATAAAATAACCTTTAGATTTTAACAAACATTCCCAATAGGAACTGTGAGTCTGAAATCTAAAATTCAAGATTCATATACGGTGACTTAAAATAGAAAATGGGATACATAAGTTCTAAAACCTTATAGGTATGTATGTCAATAGGTGAACAGCTGATGAGAACATCACAAAATGTTTCAAGACATTTGGTGAAGCAACCTTATTTAGTCAGAAAAGCTGCTGGACAAAAAAAAATTATTATTTTTTTTAATTCATACATCCTCTTCTCTCGAGCTCACCCTCATGTAAATGCTTAACAAGGGAAAATCAGACTGTGATTGTCAGCATCCACAACAAGACCAATGGACCAATGGACCAGTATCTTATCTCTAGAAGGCTTTCAAAATACAGAGTGATAAGCCAGGACATGATTTTTCTGAGTTTAAGGTAGTTTGGGCATGGTTAATTTGACTGGCACCATTCACCTTGTTTACACAACTTGCTAGGAAGCTGTCTTCATCCTTTTCTACCCATCCTCTTAAATGTATTTCTCTGCTCTCTGAAATGCAGTGCTGGTGTAGGAAGGGCATGAATACACATGTGGGTGCCTTTTCTGCAGCTCAAATCTGTTCATCCTCAGGCTATGGAACCACTTCGTATTCGGTAATAATAGGCTGCAAACATTCCATGTATTCTGACAGCTGTAAAGCCACATTTCAGAGATACAAATTTTTTGTAATTCATATATCTTTTCCCTCCTCCTACATACGCACGTTTTACCTTTTTGCTAGCAAAAACGGGCCCTGCAGTCTGTGTAAAAGCATTGCTCACTAATGCTCTGTGGCAGGATAGCATATGACACATATTCAGCCAGCACACACATATCCGCCCCCCCTGGCATATAGCAAATCAGGATTCTCAGGAAGGGATAAGGTTAAATTAGTCTAATGGCAAAGGGAAAAACATCGAAAAGAGAATTAATCTAAAGTGATGGTTTGCCTCTTGCACAGTGAGAGGGATATTTAATTGCTGCACATAGAAGTGCATGCTTCTCTGATCCTATAAAAGAAGTAAATTCCTTATGGCCAGAAAAACTCAGAAGTCTTTCCCCAACCAAGACTCCCACCAAAGAAGACAGTTGCAGAATGAAGATGTGGTTCTCAGGGCATGATGCAAATAACCCATATAATTCTCTAAGCAAGGCAAGCATGCATGAAGTAAGCCTCTTCCCAGGATTTAGTTGTTCTAAATTCCTGGAAATGTTGGTGCTTTGGCATTGTGTCATAATAGAGCATAAAGATATGCAGGTTTCCAAGAAGTGACCACACCTAATGCTGGAGGTAAATATGAAAGCATATGTTAGAAAACACTCACATTGCTGCTAATGCCTCCTCTGTATTTTTAGAGAAAGCACCAATCCATATTATTTCAGTTCTATGTTAGTGTATCAATGGACAATGAGAGAATGACCTCCACAAAACATCCTCAATTTCCAGATCAAATAGATCAGGGTGCTTGTATCCCAGCCATGAGGGCAGTGTTGCCTTAAACACACTGCTTGGTTAAAAGGTTAGGATATGACCTTGAGCAAATGTAAATATCCAGGACTATATGGTTCTCTTCAGATTAAGGATTTTGAACAAGTAGATATGCAGTTGATTTCACACAGTCTCACTATGCTCTCCTATGAATGTAAGGAACATATACATATAAAAGTAAACCTCCACAGCTGCAGCCATGAAAAAAAGTTCAGAAAAAACATGAGTTTCACTGATTCTTTGCAAGAAAGGAGCCAATGAAGATTATCCAGGGTAAGAGATAACTGGAGAATCGTTACTTTAGCATTTATGAATCAATATGAGACATCACCCACACACTCACAGAATTCAATGTGTAGAGGTATGCATGTCACAAATATCAGTGAAACATTCAGTTTAAAGTATTTCTTCTGCATATGAGAACTGACAGGTTGTGTGGACTTGAGGAAGCTGTCCCAGGAGACCAAAGATTTTATGTAGTCTGGTCAGAGAGATGGTTCATCTGGGCTAAGCTAAGACATAAAATTAGAGTTTAATAATTAATTTCAGGTTTTCTCTGCTTCCGCTTGAGATAGGTCATCAAAAAGAGTAATTTTATATTACATTTCTGGATGCATTAGAAGTCTGAAATGTAAAAATTTTCACTACTTAGCCTGTAAGTCCCAGATTGTTAGAATAGACAGATTATCACAGGGGCAGCCTCTAAATGAGGCTGCTGGCAAGGAAGGAAAAAGAGCTTGTATAAGAATTTCTCTCTGTCATCCTCATGACACCTAGAAGGGTGTTTCAAAGTAGGGGTGGTTTTTTTTCTTTCACCTCAGAGAAAAATGAAGGTCGATTTCCAGGTATTTTATCTTTCACCACAGGTGGTAAACTGCTTCTTCCCATCCCAGGACTCTGTGCTTCTTTGTTCATCCCCAGATGCTCAGGTCACACAGGTTTTCTGGTCAATCTACCCTTTATAATTAACTCGATGAAACATACATACCCAGAGACAAACCTATGAAAAAAATCCTGACTATACTGCCCTGTAAGAGTCATGTGGAACAGGAATTTTATTGCAGTGGTGTGGAAATAACTAATTTTAGGGGCTCTAAACTTCCCATACAAGGATTACAAGATAAAGCTTCACATTACTTATTATCATAAGGATTTAGCACACCTATTAAATTATTAATTTAATCCAACCACCCAGAGTGAATGCTATAACTTGTTCTGAACATCAGGGGTGGACCCAGCAATAAAAGCTGACTTACATACAGACTTGAATAGCCTGGTTAGCACCACAGGAGAGCCCAGTTCTGCCCATGGCAACAAAATGCCTGGCTTCCAGTTGTCTGCAATGGGGGGTGAATGCAAGAGTCATTTGGAAAAGTAAAAACAAAAAAATCCATTTGCAAAGTAAAAAGCAAGAGATGTGAAAGAGGAGAGAGCAGCAACAACATCCCTCCCGTCCACACTGGTGCCTCTCCCAGGAAAGTGAGGTGCCCTGCAGTCCCCCTCCCTGGGCTGTGCTGAGTCCCACCCAACTCCTACTTTGGTGGATGCATACAGCCAGGCAGGAGTCATTCCAGCCCCAAGGTCAGAAGTGGGGTCTGAGCAGTGCCGCTTATGCCCACTCACCAAAAGCAAATTTCACAGGCAACAGACACTTGAGGTTTATGGGTTGTCAGACTCTATTGAGTGCCAAATGATGCCTCAAAAGCATTTTCTATCACCATGAGACTTGCAATGTCTGTGTTTGCTCATGTAAAAGCCATAGTGGAGCCCAGCTCTACCCTGGTTGCAGACTTTCTCTTTTGCGTGTAGGTGACACCAGTCTTACCAATAAACTCATGCAATAATGCACTGAGTACCTCTCCCCCCATTCCCATCACCTTTGCCATGCTGTGGGTTCCTTCCCTGTCTGTAGTCAAGCTACATTTTTATGTCCACAGAGCTCTGGGTAAGGCAAGTGGATCTGTGCAGCAAGGACAGCTGAGGATGGCAGGGATAGAGAGGTCCAGTAATGCTGAGAAGTGGGCTTTGGTCTGGAGGGTGTTTGGTGAGGAAAGCAGCATAGGGATGCTTGTCCAGAGAGAGGGGAGAGCTCTCCATACTCCTTCTGCCAAAGAAGGCTGGAACTTGTGTCTTGTGAGGATCTGCAGGCTCATTTTAACTCAGATGTGAAATACGATGAAGAGCTACCTTACTCCTGGGCCCCTGACATGATCCCCCATAGCACATTAGCACATGAAAGCAGAGGGAAGGAGAGTTGCCGGAAAGCCAGCAGAGATTGCTTGAAGAGTTATGCAGCCTTTCCTGAGACAACAGGGAGAAACTAATGTAGGAAGATTTTCCCAGCAGATAACAAAGGCAATCTGGCCATAAAAAGGTACAGTTCCTACACATTAAAGGCAGTTTACAATTGCAGGCGTTTTCCGCAGCTTTCCACAGATGCAAGGAGTTGCTCACAAACATGAACATGAGCAGAATCAGAGCCCTACTCCTGTTCCCAAAACAAACCATAAGCTGGCTGGTATACACTTATTTTGTCAGGGTTTGCAAGAGCTTGGCCAGTACCAAGAAAACATTTGGCAGGAAATTTAGTTGTCTGCTGTGCTCCACACTGGGCCCCAGTTTCTCTATAAGATTCTTTATTTCTTGCCTTTTTATTGCAGCGCTGCTCCTAATTTAGGCAAAGAGATTTTATAAGGAAAAAGAGGCTTTATATGGAAATCTCAAAAAAATCAGTGAAGTGGGGAAAGTGGTGGGGCAGAAAGGCAGGGCAGTTCCACACTCCTGCAGAGGTGCAGCAGGGAAAGGCAGGGAGGGTTTGGGTGTGCTACTTAAAAGATCTGCTGTTACATTCATGTGAGAAACTGCTCAGCCACCAACATTCACTCCTGGGCACTTTCTGCTCCCCACTTGTGATAAGTGGAGGTCTCAGGCTGTTTCCATGCTCTGAGGTGCACCATGGCAAAGCACGGGGCACAGGCAAGCTGAGGTCTGCCTAAAGCTAAAGGCATCAGTTAAGCAATGAGACTGCACCAGCCCAGTGTAAAGAAAGAACAAGAGCACCTCTGAGCGATGCTCCTGGTTCTGACCTCTCCAAAAAGCAATCCTCTGCTTGACTGAGCCCTCCCTTATGCAGGCACCTTCTAGTTCCTCTTCAACTTTTATTTCAATACACAGAGGCTTTTCACATGTGCTTTTAAATAAAACATCAGTGGCTGTATACAAACAATCCCTATCAGGTGACTGGTACACCAGAACAATTCTTTTGTTGGTTTTTTGGGGTTTTTTTAATATTAAAAGCAGAAGCTGTAATGGAGCTGAGATTTGCAAATGCTCAAGCCCTAAGATCCTAACTAAAACACTTGACAATAAGCAGCTCACACTGAATCACTGTACCGTGTGATTATTTTATTGGGGTTTTGTTTCATTTCTACTGAAACTGTTCATGGACCTGCAAATAATTTTATCCAATCTGTTATTTACTGAAATGAATTAAATGCAGTCTTTAGACACAGATAAAGTCTACCTTATACTCACTACTAATTTCACTTCCACTTATATATCAATACTTTGGGGACTCAAATTTTTTCTTAGTAGAATATTTGCACTGACTCTGTTCAGTTTAAAACTTAAAAAGTGTTTGTGACTAAACCTGCCAGTTTCCCTGGAATAAAGTTTAAAAATTCTTAACAAGACTGTAAAAAGTTGTAAAATAATCCCTTCACAGGTTACAGATGGAGACTGTTACCAATCACAGCCTCCGCAATTAAAGCCAACAACAGTCTTGTGTTTGCATAGTGACTTAGAATAAATAAATACTTCTGTGGACAATGACTCTTGTTCTACTTTCCTGTGCCACTCTTCAAAGTTCCAGCTCCTTCCCTCTCCTTTCAGTCAGCCTTGCACTTCCTCTTCTTGCCCTCATCTGAATGGTATTTTTTTCAAGCAGTCAACCAGAGTGAGGAAAGTCTTTGAGCAATCACCTGAAAAATAGTAGGAATACATAGCCTTCAGAGAGAGGAATAGGACATTACTAAAACATAAGGACCAGACAACAGCTATGCAAGCCTACGCTTTCAGGAGGGAATTGGCTTAATCTAAATTTATCCTTTCAGAAGTTTCTGCCTTCTCTAAAACAGTCAGCTGGCATCTGTCTGCAGCCAACACGGAGAGACAAGGCATAGTTGGAGAAGGATTCCTCTGCAATCAGCATCTAGGACTGGTGGAAAGATTTCCCACTTCCAAGTGATTTAGAAGAAGTCTTGTTTTAGGAGGTCCAGGGTTTGACTGTGGACACAAAGCTGGAGGCATGTCTTGTCATGCTGGGTGAGGTTCCTTTCCACTGTTTCTGATATATGAGGCTGTGGGACAGGCCCAACCATCCTTCTCAGAGGGCAGTAAAAGAGCAGAGTGAGCAGGAAGGGTGGACATTAAAACAGCATGTAGGAACACTGCCCTCTCTACCCATGCAGATTGCAAAAATCGCACTGTACCCCACTTCAAGGAAGCCAGTAGGCACACAGCCATACTGCTGTGTCTCCTCATGCCTCCAGTCCCCTGAGAAACAGGTGGAGATCACCTGTCAAAGGTGGTCATCTCCACCCTGCTCACTGGGACATGGGCTTGGCAGCATTCTGTCAACCCTACATTGCCTGTCCATGTGCTGGAGCTCAGTCCAGCTGCAGCTCAGCCTCAAAACATCCCCTTAGCAGAGAACAAGCTCCCTCTGCCTGCTGGGCAGCCTATAAGGCTCCTCCAAGCTGCCCCTATCCAACCCAACCAGTTAGACCCCAACAGCCTGAAGAATGAACTTGCACATCCAGGGGTCTTCCCTGTTCTTGAGAAACACTATCAGCCCAAACCAAGTGTAAACAAAAGAGGCCAGCTGAGCACTTGGAGGGAAAGCTGTGGCTGCTGCCAGCATTTCAGCTGCAGCATTTGGAACAGGCCAGCTACCCTGGCATCACCTCGTGGCTGCACATGCCAGCAAGTGTCTTGGGCACTTCCCTGGTGAAGCGGGAAATCCTTGTCTCAGTGTTCTGCAATTTGCCAGCAGGGCACACACAGCTCAGATCAGGGTACAGGACTTTCAAAGCCACCCTGAGCCATCCTAACCATGGTGCCTGACTGCTTCTGCAGCTCCTTCTTCAGAAGGACAGTGCTTTTTGTCCAGATATTTACATTTACTATGGGCAGAAGGAAAAGCCTGAAATTTGTCTTCAAATCTCTCTAAGGATGAAAAGGAATCACACTTCACCATCTAACCATGTAGGAGCTGGAAGACTGTCAGGCAGTGATATCTCCCCCTATCCAGTTGTTGTCCTGGGCTGCAGGAAGAGTGTTGTATGACATCCTGACCTATTGTCCCATAAAAGCAAAGTTCTCCTCAAATTAACTGCTTCTCTGTGAAAAGTCAGTGCCATCACTGTAAACAAAGAAGAAATAGGGTCTGACTTTCTCAGCACCAAGTTTTCTCAGAGAGCAACCTGAGGAAACATTGAGGCTTTTAATCAGTCATCCTGATGGGCCATGCACTGATCAAAGTAAGAGTGTAAAACATCTTCTCCACTGAAACCCTTCTGTGAAGAAGCCATTTATTCATAAGAGATTGCGGCTCTTTAACATTTGAAGAAGAAAGGATTTGTTGCCTTGCAACTAAATTGTACTATAGATAAGGGGACCCCAGAGCTCTGGAGACAACAATGACTTGGAACTGAGGTTGAATGCAGGAATAACCCCAGGTGACTGGGCAAACTATAGCCTTCCCATACTATCTATGAGATCACTGGCACTTCATTTCCCAAGGAACTATTAAGACTCAAGGGGTTGCATCCTACTTTCTTGCACCAGGAGAGATACTCTTTCCCAGTGGACTGCTGTGTGAATTTCCTCTCTTTCTGATAAAGACTAGACATGCTCCAAGGGCTGCCTTTGTCCTCACCACAGAGCTGAGTGTGAGCAGGGCCTGGATTTAGGCCTGCACTCCCAGAGCCAGACACAGATTGGCTAAGATGACTTGATGATACTTAGCTGCAGGTAAGCGTGGATGTGGATGGTGCTGCAGGCATGCCAGGGACTGCTGGTAGCTCTGTGCACACTTATGTCGCAGGGTGAAGCTCGGCACAGAGATCCCTAGGCACAACACAGCCAGTGTGAAGTGAGTAAGGTTTTTGCACAGTGCTGTGCTATGTCAGAAAGACATCACTTGGGGTAATCTTGGCTGCTCTTCCCCATGTGGCACCATACAGTGTGTACGCTTGCTGTCAGGCATGCCTTCACATTTCTGCCTACCCCAGATGCTCACACTACAGGCTTGAATTGATTTTTTTATACATTTCTGGGTTGTATAATGTTCTTTCTCTCAGCAACTTCACCACCCCAAATCCAAAGAAAAGGCTGGACAAACACAGAGGGTAATGGAGTAAAAATACCTGTAGTATCAGCTACAGTACTTACACTATGGAACTGTGGAGATCATGTGCTATATTTTTAGGAGCACAAAACACTGAAAATTGCATGTGTTTTCCAGTTCTCCACTGCCCAGAGTGGACCATAACTTAATGGGAGACAGTAGAGTCTTCAGAGGGTGAAGTATAGGTTTGGGTGTTGAAGGGAGGTGTCTGGTTCTGTCCATGGCTTTATCAGCTAGCATACAACACATAGGTCACATGCAAGGTTCTCTCTGCTCAGTAACTTCTGTCAGTGAAAAACAGATGCTTATCATTTTTAGCAAAACTCTTTCTTACGTACTTGTGAACAGCCTTCTCCAAGACCCAGATGTTAATGTGCTAGCTATGTTCTGGGAGAGAGATCACTCTGGTGATCCCTCTAGAAGGAGTCTTACCTGTTTTGGGAAAGACTGCTTAGTTTAGCTCCTGTGTGCCCTATCTAAGGCAGTACACAAAGAAGAGTAACACAAGGGTCTCAGTGCTGCTTCTGAGATAGCTTATCCAGAACCATTTCCTCCCAGAGGCAATGCCACTGAAGCACTGAACAAGAATTGTTGAGCTGGCTTCAGTCCAATGCAGTCTGCAGCTGCTAAATGACAGGTGACAGCCAAGTGAGGACTGCTACCTGCAGGAGCTGACCATGGAGTTTGAGAGAACCATAGCATCAGTTCCATTTTTTGTCTCCTCCTCCTCCCTCATTCTGCCTGCTGTTACTCTGTACCCAGACATTGATGTTCTGTGTCTGCTGGGATTTTATTTCACATTTTTAAAGAAATCAGGTTTTTGGACTTCTGCCTCTTTGTTGGCTGATGAAGGTGGATGAAGAAGTATGGGACTCTTTGCAGCACGTCAGACAGTGCTGCAAGCCTTTGCTTGGACAGCTGTCACTTGAGGTTGACAATCTGGCAAAGACAGACTTGCACAAACTTCCATATTGTGGTTAAGGCTGTGATGTATTAGAAAAGCTTGATGTTCTCATTTCGTTGGCTTCAGCTTTGCTTACATCCCTGAGATTACACAGATGGCTCTGGCTTGCAATCTGCTCCAGGCTGTATCTGTGAATGAGCTCCCAAAGTGGTATCTGTAGAGCTCCCTGATGACTTTGGCATCTTTGATCACCAGGTGCCATCACCTGTCTGCCTTCCCCTGAGCAGGAATGCCTTGCAAGGACGGTTAGGTTTGTTCCTCAGAGAACCCAAAAGGCCACAAGGGATACAACCAGATTTAAAATTTTCGAAGTTGACAAAGATGCTCAGTCAAGCAAACACCATTCATTCCATCTGGGAGCTGCTATTAAAACCCCAATTCACAATGAACCATCAGGGCTGTTTAAGTAACAAATTATTCCAAAATATACTTTAACATACTAGGCTCCTAAAATGGAATGTGGCTGGGCGGTTTACGATAACAGGTCCCTGTATCTTCATATCACTGTCCTGCAAGAAACACACTGAATCCATACCTGTAGTGGTTAAGGGGTTTTTTCACTCTTGGAAACAACACTGTTTTAAATAGGGTTGTGCATGAATCTACACACATATACAAATAATATTTACATATACATATACATATACATATACATATACATATACATATACATATACATATACATATACATATACATATACATATACATATACATATACATATACATATACATATACATATATATGCACACTGTCTAAAATGGGCTCACCCTGAATTTTAACCCAACCAACTCTAAGATGCTGCACCATACAAAAAGCAATCACTAAGCAGACAGAGCTGTAGAAAAAATGCTATAGACACTTTGGGATCAGGCGGCACCAATGTGCACAAGTTAAAACTTTACATACTTAGAAAAAGAGTGGGAATAAAAATATGAGAGAAATCTGTAGTTAAAAGATAATGGTGTGTTAGTTTTTGATTAACAAGGTAAAAAAACAGTGCCCATGTGGGCAGAATGCCAAATTGACGTACTAGTATTTTGTTTCAAAAATAATTGTTATCTCAAAGAGCACTAAAGACTTATAGATAAGTTCTGGTAATGCATGTATATATGTGTATGCTACAGAAACTAGTGGGCATTGTTTTTACCATGTATATGATTAGAATCTCTATGGCAAGTCTTGCCAAAACGAAACTTAAAAAAATTAAAACATTAATTTGGAGTGGCTTTGCTGTTTTGGTACTATCTAAGATAATAAAAAGAACATGAATGGAAAGCTGGACCCCTACACAATTTAAACCATTCAGATCCTTTTCTTCAGAGCCATGTTGGGCAGCTCAGTAATCCTCCTGCAGGTCCCTCTGAAATGGAATTTGCTCTTCCACCCAGCAACTGACACTTGGCTTATTTTAGGGATTCAAGAGTGCTGCAAAAAATCCCAGAGAAGTTGTGCCTTATTGCCCAGTGTTGGGGGTTGCATGTTTTGTTATTTTTTCGTTTCTTAGCTGTTAGAATTTTTNGTAGTTGTTTCAACCCCAAGATTCCAGCACACTTCTATAGAGACCATACCTATCCAACACAGGGAGGCAGACCACGCTGCTTTGGCACTTTTCTGGATTCCCCTTTTCCCTTGCAGTCACGGAAAACAATTACCGGAGAGGCTCACATACCCAGTTTGCAGGAGTGGGGTCTGCTGTGTACCACACGTAACAAACATCCTTTCCACTACTTGTTCAAAGATGCTTATGTTCACTACTGGTAGACTCACACTCTGATCCCAGAGACTATGCTGTTGCCTTCAACTTCACGTTTTCTTGACCAAGCCTACATGTAGGACACAGGTCCTATGATGAGGGTCCCAAAGTTCATGACTCACAGAGAACTCAGAATTATTTAACTACCTTTGAAAAACAAAGTGACTGAAACAGTAATGAAGTAATTTCTACAGTTTGGGTTCCCACTGCAGACCAACTCAGCAAAAACATTTGTTTCTCATTAAACTTCTGCGGTTTATTTTTCTTAGCTCTATGGATAACCAGGCAGAGGAGGGTACAGAAGGGAACTACAGTCTCTGAATGAATCACAGTCTCAGATATCAAATTGTTATCCTCTACTAAGTCTCCTGCTACCCAGACTTCAGCTGTAAGAAACTGAAGCCATTGTTTTCAATCTACAATCCTCCACAGTTATTCCTGTGAAGATGTAATACCGTTATAAAATTCCCAGATGGACTGCTGTAGAGCTGATATATTGATTTATTTTTCTTTTTAAACAGACCCTTCAACAGTAAATTCACAAATAACAAGAACTGAGGTTTCTAAACTATGAACTGGAGCCAACGCTTCTGTGGCAGACAGATGAAGAGGTCAGTTAGCTGTCTCAGCACAGAATCACAGAACTGTTATGTTGGAAAAGACCTTTAAGATCATTGAATCCAATGGTAACACCAAAAAAGGTGACAAGGCAGGAACTGTTTTCAACATTCAGAAAAGACCACTCCTGAAGTCAATAAGCACATATGGCAAGCAGGCAGAAAAACACAAAAATCTTCTCTTAGATCATGCTATTTTCAACACTTATTCCTTCACTATACTAGACATGGAAAGCATCTTACACCAGTGGGTCTATCCAGGGTTTGACTATATGGAATCTCTGTACACTTAGCTGGAGATTAGAAGTTATCTTATTAGTTGATATGGCCAATGGCATGGATCTGCAGATCTTGTCAATAAAGGTTTATTGCCAAAGGCATTTGTGTCTGTTTGGCCCCAGCCAGTCTGACCTAGAGTTTACTTCCAGTCTACTGCAGTGCTAGGTTGGTTATTGATGAGAGCTTATTTAAAAGAGTGCATATTGAGAGGAAAAGGGGGAATGTTTTTAAACTGAGAGTAGGTTTAGATCAGATATGAGGAAAACATTATTTACTGTGAAGGTGGTGAGGCACCAAACAGGTTGCCCAGAGTTCTGAATGCCCCTCTTCTGGAAGTGTTCAAGACAAGGTTGAATGGGACTGAGCAGCCTGATCTAGTGGAAGGCATCCCTGCCCATGGCATGGGCATTGGAACAGATGATGTTTAAGGTCCCCTTCAACCCAAACCATCCTATGATCCTCTGATTCTGATATCAGAAACCACTCTAAGTCATGGAGACATGCCTTAAAGCAAGCCACAGACACTATATTACACCACCCCCAGCCAAAATGTCATTGACTAACTTGGTTAAGCTCAGAGAGGTTAAGCTTAAGATCAGAGTTGAAAATTATATTTCTTCTTTCAGTCTCTGTTCTGTTCTAAAACAACACTGTATTAAAGCACTTAACATTCCCTTCCATGCTAAAGGGAACCACCCTGTTCACTGCCTCCCTGTGTGGCTGCACTCCATGCTACACAAATTTGCTCTTCCTTGTTTGCTTTGGAAACTCGTTGGCAGGAAGCCATCTCCAACTGTACAAGGCATCTGGAGCTCAGTCTTTGATTCAGTGAGTTTGTCTCACACTACTCTGGATTAAAAAGGGCGGCTCAGTCAAAAAGGTATTTTCTTCTCCAGCTCCCAGTACTATGGCAGCAGCCTTCTCCTCTTGTTCAAAACATATTATTTAAAGCTGCACTTTCAGATTTCTATGAAGAATTCAAAGGAGGAGGCAGTTAAACTCACCTCCTTTATCAAACTCCAGAAAAAAAAACTTAATGCAAAACACTCAAATAATGGCATGCAGCAGCTGCACATTCTTTGGGTGGTACTCTTAATTTTTCATTCAATCTCTAGTAACTGAATTAAAATAAAAAATGCCAAGAATCCAGAAATCATGTTCTTTCAGAGCTTGTTACTATCTATTTTTTTCAGCCTGGTTTCTAAAGGAAAAAAAATTCTGCAATCTTGTTGTATTAGACTGTTTGGTCCTGTGTATCCCCTTGTTCCTTACTTCCACTACACCACCCTCCAATACACTAATTCTCAAATCATTTAGCTATTTCAACAAAATTTGATATGAAGATCAAAACCACAATGATACTAAGACCCAACCCGTTTTAATAGAAGTAGCCTAACAAGTAAAGGGAGAGATTGTTAAAAACACACTAACCAAGGAGAGGCCCCTGGCATTAGCTCAAGCCATCAATCACAGGAAATTGCACCTGCTAAATATTATGAATAATGCACCTGAGAGAAAAAAACTCAGATCACTGCTTCTACTTTATTAGACACCTGAGAATCTAGCCATGAGACACAAGTCCTCTGGTGAAACATGCTTTGCTGCTCCTCCTGCTGCTCGAGCTGCTCATTTGAAAACAAGCATTAAGAAAATTTCTCACTCCTTTCATCCATCCATCCATCCATCCATCCATCCATCCATCCATCCATCCATCCATCCATCCATCCATCCATCCATCCATCCATCCATCCATCCATCCATCCATCCATCCATCCATGTGACTTCTTTGACCTCACTGAATTCCAGCATCTACATCTATCCTTCACTCTTTCAGGCTCATTTCTTTACCTGATGCCAGCTGATAATGGTTAGGTGGGTAGCAAACCAGATAAGGCTCATTTATTTCCCCACCGTGCTCCACTTAATGAGGGACAAACCAGAAAAAATATTTTCAACAGAATCTATGATGCCAAGTTCTGCACTTAGATATCCTATGTAAAGAAAAAGTGCTATATGTTTTTATATGGGTAGGTGGAGCCTTTCCCTTTTAATGGTTTGGATATTTTTACAGGATTTTACTAAATAAGCATGTCTGTCTGAGGACATTAACATAATTAAATGTTAAGAAAATTATTTCTTTTGCCTTTAGCTTTTCCCCACACATTTTTCATTATTTCTGAGTACCTTACCTAAGACTTGTTTTGTTACTATCTTCTACTCTCTTGCACATTCTTTGGCTGCTTTTCATGCCTGTTATTTACATTTTGACTTCAAACCAACCAATCTGTCCTGCTCTTAATTCCTGGGAAACTCCAGCACCACAGCTGAGCTTCCTATGCAAAGATTTAATTTCTGGGCAGCTCCTGGCTCACTGGGCCTCAAGAGTGCACCAACACCAGCAGTTCAGATCCAAAGTGTGCTTTTGGTGCTGATCTTGTAGCGATCTCCTCCAACCACACCTTTCCTGTCATACCACTATGGCCTCTAATGGGCATCCAGACCCGTGTGACAAAGGTAGAACTAGTCAAAAGTAAAAGTTCCTGGCATTGCAGTCTGGGTGGGTGTCACTTCCTGAGGACCAACTGTTTTGTTCTGCAAATGCATTTTAACACAACATCTTCAAGTCACAGTACACACCACTGGATGCAAGAGGAGAAATTGTCCTAGAATTTCTGTGGAGTATTTCTGTAATTTTAAGACATCAGTGCTTATAACTAACCCAGGTACACTCAGCATATTTTTGCTGTTCATTTGACTTTTTTGCTGTATGTGAGGGGGAGTTTGCTGCTGCCTGAGCCCATTTTGTCACTACATCATTCTGCAAGTTCAAGTTCATTAATAATAGTAAAATTTAAGATTGATCCAGCTGAATGGGATGCAGTCAGCCTGGAAGGGTTGAAACTACATTGCCTTCAGGGAAATAAAATACAGAAAGCAAAATGCAAAGAAATATTTCAAAACTGAGGTTAGTTCTGCAGCTTGGGAATGTAAAAATGGCACCCTTGTTCCCTGTATCAAATTGATTGGATGAAATAAAAATTTCACTGGGTTTTGTAGTCTGCTTGATCTTGCAGCAACTTGGATGATTACACATGCATCAAGTTACACAAAATAATTAAAAAAGGATTGTCAGAGGCCAAGCTATGATACCAGTACACTACTTTACTGTTACAATTGTGATACATTGAGAACTAAATTCTCTTGACTTCACTATTACTGTCTGACACTCATTTAACTGCAGTGATAACAAAGTAAATAAAATAAATCTCAATAATTTCTCTGGGTATTCTTGGGTGTGGTGTTTTTGTCAGTGTTTGATATTTCTGTGTAATGATATTTATGAAGTTACAAGGCTGAAGACAAGATATTAAGAGATATCAGCATTCCTCAGTGCTATTGCACAGCAAAAAACCAACTCCTAAAAGCACTTACTGTGGTTACTTTTCTGAGGTTTATTCTCTTTTATATGGAACTAGAGTCTGTAAATAATAATTCAGAATATCAAATTAATGACATTGATTGGAATTATAGAGGCATCTGGGTTACACATTCATCTAATCATATATGAGTTCCCCTTAAATGGCACTTTTCATTTTTGCAAACTGAATTAGACACAATCTCACAGTGAACATTAGCAGGAATTAAATACTAAACTAGTTCCAGAGAGAAGCTACATTCACCACATGCTCCTCAAACCATTTTATTGATGAGCATGAAACAGTTCAACAACAGCCATGCATCTTTATTGAGTGAATTTTACACAAGAAATAAATCACAATTGCAGCAAACATGAATCCTTATCAGTATCTGACCTTGTCTGCCTGACCTTCCTAGGGGCCCATGACATTAGCTTTGGGTTGCCACTGAGCTCCCCATAATGTAAAACCTGCGGAGGAAAGAGATTTTTATTCATGGCTTCCATCACAAGAGCACACAGCTATGGCCTGTGAGCCAGGGAGACAGCTGCAGGACAGAAACACTCACCACACGTCCTTCTCCCCAAAGCCATGCATGCTCCTTCTGGGGCTTATGACAGCTTGGCATAGAGTTGGCATAATTAGTTTGCACTGACAGAGTATATACTTTCTGTTGTGGCTTTTTTTTTGTTGTTTAGTTTCTCTAGCAGTGGTTTTGAGGTTTCCTGGTTTGTTTTCCAGAAATTATCCGCATTGTCCATATTTACAATCCTTAACATCCACCAAGAAGCATAGAAGGGCAAGAAGAACATAGTAGCTGACCTACCCTCCTGCTTTTAACCTCTTTTAACATGATCACTATAACTATGCTCCGAAGTTTAAAATACTACAGCTTGATAACACTGCGAATGTACTGAAGGGAGTGCCTGCCTCCTGGAAGGTGATGGCTATTAAGAGAAGGGTAGGGAATTTTTCCATGCAAAAAGTCCCTTGGATATAACTAATGCTCCTTATAAAGAAGCCCTCTATCCCTCCACCATTTGTTTTGCATTGTTCTGGATTGAAGAGAGTGCAAATTCTGGAGTGAAGAGACCAGCGCAAGGAAATACTTAAACTGGAAAAAGAAAGGGCACAGAAAAAGGAGGGCTTCAGTCAAGATACACTAGTCAAGGTATTACCTGAACTGAAACTGGAAGGTAACAAGAAGCATCTGGCATTTATGCAGCCATAGCAATTTTCTTATTAAAGGAAAAATTGCTCCTGATGTAAATATCAAGGCGCTCTGGTCAACTTCTTGTTCTAAATCACAGACTATTGCCAAGCTGGCAAAGCTATATGACTTCAATGATAACAAAACAGCATGTGTCAGCATCCACTCACTTTGGTAGAGGTATCTAACAGAAGTGGAAGTGTAGGCAGGAGAAATTACAGACATGGTAGAAAAAAAGACATATTCTGATACAGAATACAGATGTCTTTACCCTAGTCACCCCCTGCAAGACTGCAAGAGCTTGAGGGCTTCCCAAGTGCAATGGTTTGTTCCTTGAATGGCACTTCTTCCTTCTAGTGTCTCAAATGCAGACATAAAATATTTGAATGAAGTGGGCGTTCTAATAATGTCCTGTCAGACCTGTCTTAAAACTAATGTGATCAATACCCTGTTGCTTATACAAAGGAATGCAAGTCAACGCAAGTCAACACAAATCTGACAGCTTTTCCTCCCAGACCTCATTAATGGGAATCTTCTCCAAATGAGGCCATTCATGCTACCTTGCCTCTTACATGGACAGCTTTGAATTTTAAATGCTTTATTTTGCTTTGTATGCTTCCACATTGCAGCAAACATCTTGTACAAAGCTAGGCATATTCCTGCATTATCAAAGCAGATCCTGAGTGATGCATTGGGGGTAGAGTTAGCTTTGTCCACTCTTGTCAATGGATTAGGTTCATATGTCTCTTGGTAGCATTTCTCTATAAAGGTAACTTTCTGAATGGCTTTTCTCCCCTATCTTTGGACCACTGCTGCTGTATGTTTCTCTGCTCTCCCACTGCAGTTCACTAAATCACCACATTCATTACTATCAGTAATGTACTACTTGTACAACTGCCAGTACTACTTTGAAGCCAGGGGTCTATGCGCACCCAAGAGGTGTAAAACAGGTGAAAAAGAAGAACTATTTTGCCTTAAGTATCTGTAGTGGTTTCTCTATACAACTGTGTGAGTTGTGATTTTCCCTAGATTTCTCCTGGGCTCTCATCTGGCTCTGTCCTCTCCTGTCACTTTTCTTCTTATGTTTACAGGTGACAAACCACTGGTTTGCACAGGCCAGAAGCAGATTTGCTGTTGCAGCTGCGGGAAACTCTGAAGCTCTGCTGCTCCATGTGCTGCCTCCAGACTAGATGCAATAAAAACACTGATGAAAGCTATTTCATAGAGCTTTGGTAGCAGACAGATGTAGCTCCCTGAGGTGTTCCCACTCCGTCTCATCCCCAGTGCTTGTCATCACCTCTCTGCTGAGGCTGGTTAAGCAGAAGAAAGCACCAAGATCTTCCCTGATATATCAAGATAAAGCATGGAGGGCTGAGTTACATGACCAGGTTTCTGCTGAAGCTCACATACACTGCTCAGCCATCTCAGTTTTGGGAGAGGTGACGTACAGCAAAGGAACAGGGACAAGAGGCTGGGAAAAGAAGGAAGAAGCAGCACAAATGTCACAGATGAGTGCCATGTATGAATATGAGTGCCCACAGGCTCCAGCAGCAACCACATTTTTGTCTCAAACTCTCAGGTTGGTGCTACTGAAATATAAACTGGTGGTACTGAATAAAAAGTATTGCGCTTTTGTATTTGTGCAATATGCTGTTACATTCATCTCTAGTGAGAGGTGGTCCCCATGCCAGGTAACACCTAAGGAGCTAATCAGGAAACAGATGAAGTCAAGAACTGGTGGGACAGGAAGATGACCCAGCCCTGGAAGACCCTGTCACTAGTGACAGAGCAAGGACATCCAAGGATAGATCCATAATGAAAAGGAGGAAAGAAAAAAAACCCTGTTACAAATTGTTCTACAATTGTTCTACAAAGCCTTGTTCAGTATAGTGTGTAGGTTCAGAATGTGAGAGGCAGAGCATCTGTTTCACCTAGAGAGCAGACACAGGTTAAAAGCAGACTTCTTGGAAACTTTCTTGACCAGAAGAGTTCAACCATGATGCAGAATACTCCCTTTTTTGTTGAAGACCATGTAATATCCTGCTGTCCTTGAGACAGGCAGGTTCCTTGCAAAGCTTGATCTTGAATCTGGGGCAGCCAATAAATTGAACAGGGATTTCTCTTCTTTAATTCTGCATGCTTGTAACTCACCTGGTCACCAAACTGATTTTTAAAAACCACATGCATTTTTTTCAAGAGAACAAAATGTTTAAAAAGAAGTATCAGAAAATGAGGCAGTTTTACTATCAGATTTGTCACATTGGATCCTAGAAAGATAAGAAAGCAGTACTTTCTCTTTTAAATATAATGTCATTTCCTAATTCTATTCCAAATGCCATTTATGGACACTCTTAGTTTTTGACAAAAAAATTGGAGCAAAACTTTAAACATTCACTATACATACTATTCTCTACATTACTCGTTTTCAAAATAATTGTGTATTTATAGGGACTTATATCTAGCAGCAAATTCAACTGTAACTTAGGAAATATGCATAAGCAGTCTTTTTGTACTAAAATAAGCTTCCAGAATGCAGGAACCAATCCTTAGAAGCCTACTAAAAGTATGCCAAATTGTCCAAACTTGCAAACAATGGAGTATTACAAGAAATGGAAACATTTTTTATTACTGAAATATTTAAAAAGAACACTCTGCCACATGAGACATAGGCAATGAGGATGAATGAGCTGTGTAGCTGGACAGAGTGCACATCTATTCTGGATGGTTCTTTTAAATGGGAAATGGACAATTTAGACTAATTTTTCCATGGTATAAATCTATTAGCATTAATGGTGTTTTGACTTTTTGTGTCAAACTCAAATTTGCCCATATCTTTCAAAGACAGAACCACTGAAGTATGGTTTTTAAGGCTGTAAGATGTTCTAGCAGTGTAAGGAAGAATAGGTGTGTAGGTACAAGTTGTCAGGGGCTTTTTCTTCTGAGAAGGAGGAACAAAGAGAACTCTCTTGAGTGCAAGAAAAACAGGAACCCTGAGAAAGCAAAGGAAGCTGGATGCTTGCAGCCTTCAGTGAGAAGCAAATTGCCCATGGCTAGGGTTGAATTGATGAGGGTGACTGAAGTGACTATGGTAACATGGTAAGTAAAACAACGGAGCTGGAAGAAAGAAATGGAAGAGAAAAAAGACTGCTCAGGGAAGGCTGAGTGTGTTCAGAAGTAGTAGCCATGCTTGCAGCCCTGGAGGACCAAGGATGCCAGTGCAGCAGAGATGCATTTTTAGGGAACAGGGAAAGGCTCTTCCACTTTGGAACAAGGTGAAGCAGCTAGCCCGGGCTGTGCTAGCTGAAATACAGAAACGAGTCTGCAGCTGGGCATATCCAAGGAAAGTTCTCTGTTGAACACAATAAGGAAGATAAAGTAAGCATAGTATGAGTTCTTACTTCCCTAAGAAGAGGAAGAAAAATTACTCCAAAGCCAGATCCAGTTAACAAATCTGAAACTTGCTAAGACTTCAGAATGGGTGCTGCTTTTTGGGTCTGCACCCACTTCCCTAACAGCAGAGTCAGGAGGGAGGATTCTCGGAAAGGGGAATGACAGTTTTGAAAAAGTATCTTTCAGCTTGACTACAAGTCCTTCAGTCTGTCATACTGTGACTGGCTGGTTTGGATGCTAATGGTTCAGACATATGACATTGTCCCAAATTTTCAGCAGCTTTGTCCAGTCTGGGACAAAATGAAGAATTTCGGTTTGTAGAAGAAATATCTGTTAGTGAGGATGAGTATTTCATTTTTAATAAAGATAACAGAAGACCTTCAGCTAATGAACCCTTCTAAAATAGCTGTGGAACAGCCCCCCTCAGCTATATGTTTGTTAGTGGGCAGTATTTCACAGAATCATAGAATGTTTGGGGTTGGAAGGGACCCCTGGAAATCATTTAGTCATTTGCTCCTTAGCAAAAGGATTACACACTCTGTAGCAATTCACTGAGGCAACTAGAAACTCTGATGTTTCTTTCAATATAATGTGCTAATAATTCTGACAGATTTTCTCAATAAACTAAACCCATTTCAAGGAACCCAGTGTTAACTCCTATTTAGATAGCAGCAATGCCAGGTTTCTTCCATCTGCACATTTTCTTAGTCTCCTGAGGAAATGATGTCTGGAATAAGATAAGCACATTAACCACAGTGCTACTTACTCATTTGACCTGCTTATTTTCCTATGCATGGCTTCTGTCGTAGGAAGAATGACCAGTGATAAAAGATAGTTATAGCACAGCATTTGTCCAAGGTAGTTTTTGGCTGCAATTTTTCTTCCAAACACATCATCTGCATTCAGGTACCTTGCACTGTTTTAAAGCAGACAAAATGGTTCAAGACTATGGAACTGGTAAATGGCCATAGACAGGTCTAAAGTACATTATTTTTAAGAAGCTCCTTGCTCAGAATGAAAAATGACACCAGTTATTCAAGTGTAAGCCAAAATAAATCCATTTTTAAATGGTGATGTCTCTCACTGAATAAAAATTGAAAGACCATACTCTGACTGTGGAGAACAGCCACCTACTTATGGCATGTCAGGACAGCAATAAGTGACTCACTCACCCACCTACACTCCAAGGACACCAGGGCCTGATGTCTCCATCACAAAGTTGTCACAACACTGAATTTAGACAAACAGTTTTTCCTACTGCCCACAGTCTGTACTTACTGCTTGCTCACTTTTCCAGGTCATCAATTCCTAAAATACCTCAAGGTGAAAATGAGTGGGAGTGACGCTACACAAACACTTCCCTTTATTAGTAAAGCCTGTACTAATATTTGCTTTAAAATCTGTTTGTTGATAAATGCTAATTAAATAGCAGCTCAAAGCTTTATTTTGACCTTCTCCAGGGGTCTTTTGGACTCCTTAACTTGCAGGGCAACCAGCAAACCCACCTAAAGTTTTCTTTAGGGTGAATAAAGCCACTACGAGAGGAAAAAAAAAAAGATAATTTTACATTGTGGGAAGAAAGTAGAGCAAAACATCTGGAGCAGAGTGATGAGTTTCCAGCTGTGCCACAATTTATTGAGGATGTGAAAATGAAGTACTGCAGTGGCTTTTTTGTGTGACAGTCAATGAGTTACAAAGAATATTCTATCTGCAAAGAGATTCAAAGACTGGTTTGTCCAACAAAACAACAGCAAGTGCTTCCTGAGCTTTCTTTATTCTTTGAAAGGCTGGTATCTGCCAGGACTTAGTGCACTACCTAATTCTGCTGAGTGTTACATGGACATGGGAATTAGGGTGAAAGTTGTCTGCAGGTAAGAAAAATTCGTTTCTTTGTTCACTGTGCGGACAAAGAAAATCAGGTGAAGAAGAAAATATAATCAAAGACATAAAACTCATGGGTTAAACAGAAGTGTTAAGGGACAAAACTTCAGCCTCAGGGGCTACTCATATAATAATCAATAAAATATGCCAGGGCCCAATCTCTGCAGGCTATTAGGACAGTAATATTCACTTTTGAAGAGCTAAACTGTCACTTTTATAATCCTCTCCCAAAAAATCTGGTACACATTATGCTCCAAACCATTCACCAAACATTGCCTGAGAGACTGTTAGGTGGCACCAACCAAAACAGTATCTGGGACCAAAAACTGAGCTAAAAATTAAGCATTCCAGGTGATTATATGCCCACAGTTTATTTCTGCCTTGTTTTCAATCATGGAGGAGTCAAGAGTTCTGCACCAATGATTGCATCAGTCAAAGTGAGTCACTTGATATTTACATAACATATTCTCATGTAAGTTCCCAGTTTCCCAGAAAAACCTCAACACTTCATGCACATCTGCTAAAAGGTAAGATTTCAAGCCTGGCATTCAGTGACCACTGTGCCATGTCAATAGATGAACCCCCTTTATGAAGCACTCTTTACTTTCTGGGTTCTTAGATCCTCACTCAGATGTTAAATCCTCATTGTACCAGCAGCAGTGTAACTCCTCGGGTTCACTCTGCATGCACAGCAGAACCAGAAGCTCCTCTGTCCCTCTGACAGGGTGAGACATCTTTTCCATCCCAAATCAGCTCCCTTGTGGTGAATGGTTTCCTAGCACTGAAGCTGTAGGGTGACTCCAGCTCCAGTGGCATTGTCTAAATTGTTGATCATTTCAGTATAAACAGGCACCAGCAGTAGAACTGCAGCTCGAGTCTGGGTACTTCCTCCTGTCACTCTCTCCCTGCACTGACATAGCTTTGGAAGCTGAAGAGGGATTAGGTGGCTTTCACTGGCTTTAGGCAGAGAACCAATAAGTGCTGTAGGATTTGAACCAGTTTGTCCTGTAAATGACAGGTAATGAAAAAGAATAATCCTTACTCAGATTGGGTTATTATTCGAGCATATGTTTTCATATAAATACTAAAGCAGGAATTTAGAACTCATTGCATGAAAATAAGTTTCCACATTCCAAATACTATATGACAAACAAAAAAAGACCCAAATGCGCTATTTTTTCTTCTGTACATTATGAGACCTTAGGGAACAAAAATATTCACTTTTATATGCTTTGCATTAGCAGTCTGATAGGAAATAGGAAAACTATTTTCTAAGGACAGGCACACGGTACCAAAAAGTATGTGGAGAATCTGACCATAAAGATCAGGGTACACAGAATAAATGATGGTGAGGTGAAATTCAAAAACATGGATAAATTTGAGAGCATTGATAAAGGCCAAAGCAGGAGAGAGAGTGAAGAAGAGGGCAGAGAGCCAAGCCTATGGTATTAGTTTAGAAGACACTCTTATTAACCTCTGAAGGGCAGAAAGCCAAATTTATGCCAAGTGCTGTGTGGGGTAGCTTCGTGTTGATAGGCTACATTTGGGCACAGTGTTGATACTCCAGTTGCACATCAGACTGAGAAAACTTCACTTGTGCTGATAGAGCTTGTTGCAGACCTTTTGGAAAAAAAAATCATCCTGTAAAAGAGCACTTTTGCTGATATGTCTTAATCCATACTAGGGGGTTCTGCTGGCACAGCTGTGCTGGCTGCAGATCACACTTCAGCACTCCCCTGATTGATGCACATACCTTGCAACAGTTTGTCATGCTGCTGGCCAAGGTCTGTGTTAGGAAAAAGGGATTTAGAGGAAAGGAGGGTCAGAATGACAGGGAGATTTTCATGCTGTAACCAAGCAGAGAGTGAGCAATAGTGGATAAAAAAAAATCATCAAATCAAGAATAAACAGAATAAACATTACTCACCAGGGTTTCTTTGTTCTGTTTTGTTTTTTTTTAAAGTCTGGTTTTCATTGCTCTGTTAGCTATCTGGTGTTTTGTTGAAAGAGAATTATAAACTATATCCTTTCTTAATATGAAGACATAGTAGCCTGTAAACTTGAAAGGCAGCCTATGGTTGTTGAATGCATGAGTCTTTAAAAATCATGGGCTAGTGCTTCATTACACATAAAAATTGCTTTATTTTGATCAAAACATTGTGTTGCCATTGCAGCTCTCCTCCACCCTTTAAATTTATTATGCTGGCTGCTCTTCAGGTTTCTCCTAACTACTGTTGACACCCTTTCACTGGCATTCCTTATGGTTGCCCACATCTTATTCATTTAAAACATGAGTTATCTCAAGTCCACTGTTTTTCTTGCAAGTAAGGCCTACAGGAGCTTGAGTTGAACTATGAAATAACAGATTTTGCTTAATGAATGTAACTAAATTACTAGAAGAAAGCAACAGTCTACAGAAATCTCTCAAATTACACTATCATCACTACACACAGCAGATTACTACATCTCTGTATGACATCTAAAGTCACCTTGTACACTTTGCACAGATCAGTGCAGTGTATGTCCACACAGACCATGTATGCATACACTGGGTGCACATATCTGTGTTTATATTGTGCACATATGGTGGGAGCTGTATAATATATATATATATAGCATATTTATGGTCACTCTCATTCAGGTAGGGACTAGTAGTGTTACCTGATAATATAAAAACACAGACAATAAAAACCTCTTTAAATTAAGGCCAGCAGGAAAGAGTAAGTAGGGAAAGGAAAGAACCATGGATCACTGACACAGCTGACAAAGCAGAAGCAGCAATTTCCCAAGTCAATAAGCCAGCACAGCACCATGGAAGCACTGTTACGGGGAACTGGTTGGAACTTTCAGCTCCTGGACAATGAGGTGGAAGGAATATTAATTTTTTTCCACCACTGGGAGTTACTTCCAGATCAGAAGAGAGCCAACACTAATCCTCTGTTTTTCCAAACACAGCAAAAGCTAGTTGATTATAAAAAGCCTCCCCTTCCATTTAAATATATCATCTTATATACAAGTCTTATATAGCCTTAATATTTATTGAATTAGTGAATGCTGAATTGGAAGTCATCTTTCATCTGTTTCTGTCATATACATTCCCTGATATAACTGATGCTTACATACACTACTGTCATACAGCCCTTACTAGCAATTGCTTGCTACATCATAGAGAGGTTTATAGAACAGTCACTACACATGAAGGATTACACCAGGAAAAAGACCCAAACAAACCACCAAAAACCAAGTAAATAGTCTCTCTGAATCCTTACAAGTTTTTAATCTGTTGGGAAATTATAGGGAATTTGTCAATTGGAATTGGTCTCTCTACCCACTTCAGTAGAAGTCAGATCAGATCTATTCTAGCATTGCAGAAACATCTGGTTAGATAGTTGTTAAAAGCAAGGCTCCACAGAAGTTCATTAATTTTATTGGCAAAAAATTGTATAAGCTCTTCTTATGGTTAGTGGCATATAATATAAACAGAGACAGTATGACATACATCACAGTGTTCCTAAAGTATGTAGCAAACAACTGTGTTTGGATCTTAGCATTCAGCCATGAATTCCAACACAAGGATTAAAAACAGGACTAGTCAGAAGCTTGTGTTGCTCTATCACAAGTTATTTTCTACTCTGGACTATATTGTTTTATAGATAGTCTGTACTAGTCCCAAAGCACTGCTTTACTTAAAATATTTTTCAGGATGCAAGTTACTAAAATACTGCATTTGCCAGTTTCTCTAGTGATACTAGCAGACATACTAAGAAGCCTTCAAGCTTCCAGAGCAGCTAGAACGGCCTCAGCTACCAAGATGAGTGCTGCAGAGTCAGGGATCCCATACATCAGGGCATCCCTTGTTGCCGGGGCAAGTGGAAAAGCAGACTGGGCAAACTCCCCCTTAAGCAGTATCACAAGATTCCTAACAAACCCAGCAGGTACCACTGAAAATGCTGCCTTAATTTCAGCAAAAGCTCTCCAGGCTACTAGATGTCCAACAAAGCAGCAAGGCTCAATGAATCCGACTTTTTTCCAATCAGTTTTACTTACAGATGAGTTCCCCAAAAGGCGGGGAAAGTCACCCTTTCACTCTCCTGCTGTTGAGATTTTTCCTTCCTTTTCTTTTCAAATCTCGTGGTTTACAGCCCATTTACACCATTTTGTACTAAGACTGACCATTCTGAGCCAGCTCTAGGCAAGAGACAATCAATCAGCTGCTGCCCTAGACCTGCAGCGGACTGAAAGCAGCACTCCTCTTCCCAGAAGGAATAAGAGCCTGCAGCCACTTCTTCACTCTGCATACCCGCCAACGGAGCTGAAAGGAAGTCTTGTTTTGCCATGCAGAGTCACAAAATCCAGAGGCAAATATGACTCTAGTGACTAGCCAGCAAGAAAACATTTGCTTGCACAACTTTTGCTTTAAGCAATCATGACTAACAACCAAATAGCAAAAGAGCCCCAGCTTCCCTTTGTTAATTCTCTGGTGAAGGCATAGCTAGCTCTCCTCAGACAAATTCTTGTAAAAACTCATTCAAGTATCTTTAATTTGGTTTTTTGGGCAAAGTTCTTTAAAAAAATCTAGATATAGCAAAATACAAGCATGACGAGTCATTACATACCTCTGAATTTGAAGACACACCCAATTTGCCATTCAGGAAAAATATCCTGAGACAGGATTTTCTTTTTAGAGAGATGTGAAATATGTCTTGACTCCATGCATACAGGAAATCCCACAGCAGCTCCTGTACAAACAGAATCACTTCCAAGTGCTTGGTGTTAAAAATTACCAGGATTTTAAAAAGTCATAGAATTGCATTATGAATCACAGCATTTCCAAAAACATTAAGTCTTTCTATATTCTCCCTCTTTATCTTCTGCTTCTGGGGGTTCCCACATTCAAGTTTTTTCTAACAATTTTTTTTTGCCTTAGTAAGCTGAGATTGTTGCAAGATCCCATTATGCAAGGATATTCAGCTTTAAGAACAGCAACAAATACTGTGAGACTCACCATGAAATAACAAGAGTTGGCAGTGCTGCAGCAAGGATATTAACTTTCATTTTCTCACAAACTGCAGTTTCTATAAATAGCATGTCTGCTTTTACTCCTGCAGTTAATTATATAGGTTTTCCTGCATTTCCTCTTCTGCAGTGTCCTATGCATGTTAGTTGATGGACTGAAGTAATGGATTTCCCCCTGTAAATGGAGGAAATGACATGAAATGCCTTGGACATGAAAAAAAAAGTATTTCTGTGAGTGGGAAGGTTAAGTAAGTAAAGAGTTCTCTGATTTCCCACTGCTTAAGGGAACAACTTGCCACTGTGTATTATAATTTTTAGCAGGTGTGCCAGGCACAGCTGAGTGGCCACAGGATTCCTACATGGTTGATGTTTCTCCTGCACTCATCTTGTATTGTGAGTGCCCTATTCAAATAAACTTTGTCTTTTACAGTGGAGTTTTGGTTGTTCTGCTGTGGACTATTTTGGGCAAGACATTAAGAAGCAAATTTACTTTGCCTAGCTTTGGATACCACCAGGAAACACCTTCCTCTGCACTAATCACTTATGACTTCTATAGTCAGTGGAAAATGAAGTGCTTCACTGATCCATTTACCTACTGATACATTTTGGGATGTTCTTGGTGTCCTAGAAGTGGCTATTCCTTATATCTGAAATATTACTAGTTATTAAGCATTTTCAAAGTGGTATTTTTCACTGGTACCATGCCTACAAGCTAACTACAAGATACCTGAATGCTTTATGTCTTTAATTTACAGCTGTCGTAGACTTTGACCAGTTTTTTATCTAGTTTATTATACAGTACTACCCGTTTTCAAATCTGCCATTCCTGAGGTGATTCTGTGATTCTGTAACAGGCCAGTTGGCTCATTTGCCAGGGGTCATGCAAACAGGGTCACAGAATGGACACGGCTATCCAGGTGGTGGAGGAAAGGACATGGCAGTCCTCTACCCTCTAAACAGGCTTCTTTCCATGCAAGACACCAATCAAAAGGTATGCATTCCACAGTGTGGTAGCCTCCTTCCCTCTCTAGCAACCTTACACACCAGATAGCCTCTATGAAACCCTCATCAGACTGAACAGCTGGGTGTGGTGGAGCAGATCCTGCAACATGTACCTGGCAGGATGCAAGATGCAGGTGCCTTGGGGCATGGCAGATGGGAAAAACAGTACAGTGAAATGTATGCAGAATGTGAGAGGCTTGCTAGGTAGCACTGCTCGCGCTTCAAAAAGGTAGAAGCTGGTCCTCAATTATGTCTTACCATTGCAATGAAAAGGTCCAGCAGGGTTGCTGCTCTTGTTTGGAAACAAGATTGACTTCTCTTAGTGCTGCAAGACTGAGCATGCTTCTTTCTCAAATGGCTCCTGCTCACCTTGGGACACAAATCTTCCCTCTGCGTGTTGAGAAACAAAGGAATGGGATTTCTCTGGATGTAGACAGAGTTGTGCTCAATGGCTCTATGTCCACCTGGAGGTCAGGGTTGAATGGTGTCCCCCAGGGCTCTGTCTTGGGACCAGTGATCTTCAATATTTTCATCAATTACATGGATAGTGAGACTGAGTCACCAAGGTGACACAAAGTTGAGCAGTACAGTTGACACAACTGAAGGAGGGGCTGCCACCCTGAGTGACCTGGAAAACCTTGAGAAGTGGGCCCACAAGAACCTCATGAGGTTCAACAAGGCCAAGTGAAAGGTGCTACATAAGGTCAGAGCAATCCCAGACATGAGTACAGATTGGGAGAATTTATTGAAAGCAGCCCTGCAAAGGATGACTTGGTGGAAGAAAAACTGGACATGACCTGTGAATTTGCACCTACAGCCCAGAAAGTTAACCACATTCTGGGCTGAAGCAGCAAGTCAAGGGAGGTCATTCTGCTCCTCTACTCCAGTCTTGTGAGACCTCACCTGGAGGACTGTGTCCAGTTCTGGAGGGAGTCCTCAACACAAGAAAGACATGGCCCGGTTTGAACAAGACCAGAGGAGGGGCCTGAAGATGATCAAAGGGCTGGAGCGCCTCTTCTAAAAAGTCAGGATGAGAGAGTTGAGGTTGATCAGCCTGGAGAAGAGAATCCTCTGGGGAGACCTCACTGGATTCTTCCAGTACCTAAAGAGGGTTTATAAAAAAGAGGGACAGTAACCTTTTAGATGGGCAGATATTGAAAGAACATGGGGTAATGGTTTTAAACTAAAAACCAAGAGATTAAGTGTTAGGAAGAAATTCTTTACTCAGAGACGGTGGGACAGGTTGCCTAGAGAAGCTGTGGATACCCCATCCCTAACAGGATGCTCAAGACCAATCTGGATGGGGCCCTGAGCAACCGCTTCTTGTGGGTGGCATCTCTGCCCATGACAGTGAGATTACAACTAGATGATCTTTAAGAACCCTTCCAACCCAAGCCATTCTATGATTCTATGAGACTGTTTGTGGTGTACACACACACACACACACACACACATATATTTATATATATACACATATATATATATTTATATATACATAAACACACACACTGATATGTATACTCCTGTATGTGCATGTGCATATGTGTATCTATGTATCTCCTGCAGACTAGAAGGAAATGAGGAATGATGCCATTTTGGCTGCTGTCTCACCTCATCAAATTCTGGCATTTTCAGCAGGCTGTTCATACTGAAAGCTTCTTGCCTTCTTTCTGCTTGTTCAAAACATGTATGCCTGTCCCCTTTACAGGAAGCCAGATGGGATACGTCTCATCTGCAAAGGGCAGAACAGATTTTGTCTGATGTGTGGTACCATGTCTTTACAGTTATTTTTATAGCTCTTAAAGTCCTAGATTCCAACTAAGGCCTCTGGGTGGTTCTATAATATAAAGCATGTTAATATTAAAATAAGTCCTCTGGACCAAAGAAGAATCATGAGTAATTTGACATGTTTCTGGCAATATCCAACAAGGGAAATCTTTATTTTAGGATCATATAAATATTACAAAAGTGGCCTATGGTTAAAGACTATGGTTAAAATTAGGTTTGCTTCACTTTCTTATGACAGGAAGCTAATTGTTCAAACGGAATAATGGTAACTCCAAGATTTCAAAAACCACGACAAGTCAAATCAGGAATTATTACATCAGTAATGTATATGTGATCTTATCTCTATGTCTATGGTGTTTTTATCCTTAGCATCCAGGTAGATGCCAACTTCCAACTGTTCAAAAAAAACATCAAGTTAAAGGCATTTTTTGGTTGATGTAATGATTCTTGCATACTGACAAAACTCCATGCCATAAAAAATAGTTCAAATGTAATCACGGCTGATGACCCTGAGAAGAGGAATAAAATTTGTTATCTGATCTCTAAGCAACCAGACTGTTCACATGACAGTTCAATAAAGATTTCAAGCTATAGCATGTGTGGCATCTAAAAGGCCAAGTAAATACAGTATCTTGGGCCAGAAAATTCTGTAGTTCTTTCTAGCCTTAAAGAAAGTGTCATACCTTAAGGCTAAGCTTTTAGTGGCCCAGGCTATCAAAGAGCTCACTGGGTATATTATCAGCATAAGTGATGCTTAGAACACCTCTCCTTTTTCAATTTCAGTCTTTGATCTGAGGAAAATGTGCAGAGCTGAAAAAAGAGTTAGGCACTGGGAAAGGCTCTGGAGAGAGCTTGAAATTCAAGAGATATTGGGCATCAGAGGCTGGATTCAGGTTAATGGCAGGAGAAATAAGAGAGCAGATACCAAGCAAAATGCAGTGAGATGAAGGACACTCAGAAAAAGCCATGTGACAACAAAGGACTGGACAGGAAGGAGACATCAATTGGCGCAGGGAGCAATTAGAGCACAGAGCAATCTGCAGACATCACCTGGGTTTAGTGGTTCACTCCAATGACCCTGAAAAACCATAACGAGTCCGCATTTTAGTTTAGTAAAGAGTCCTGCAGCACAGGCTGCCACTACTCCGCATTTTAGTTCAGGTTATCCTGTAAATCTAGTCTTTGGCTCTCGGCTCCTCTGGCTTTTCAAAACAGTTTGCTTCTATTTCTTGAGGATGATAATTTGTAGGATCCGTTCAGAGTGATTTAAAGCCAATTTCCTTTCACCTCCTTTCCTCCAGAAGGCTCCATAAAAAGGAGATGCAGATGTACTGCAGTTGACAACAAAAGCAATGTACTTGTCCTTTTGTACTCAAAAGCTAGAGCCAGACTTGTGCATGTGTATTTTGTACCAGTTGAAAGCTGAATTTTCTGCCTGCCTGCCTGTTATTTCCAACCTCACATACTTGGACTGTGTGGGCAGGGAGAGGTCAGATATGAGTTTAGATACAAATATTCGTGCTTTCTCAAACCCTTTGTGCACAGTTTTATTAGCAAATGGAAAGGAAGGACTAAATTCTTGGGAGTGTCTACACCGACAAGATTATTTTGGCTAGAAAAGCCTAACAAATGCTAGGTTTCAAAGGCGTTTTAAAGTAAGGTTATTCATTTTTATTCATCATGTATTACATTTTGTCAGGTTTAGTATAAATATCCAGAATTTTGGATTCCTCATGTGACTACACAGAAAGCAGAGATCTGCCACATCCTTTCCTCATGGCACTGCCTTGCAATACTTTAGCTGCCTGTATTAGTTAAAGAGCAGTTTACTAGCAACAGAGAAAATCCTGGTCAATGATAGGAGAATAGCTTTTTAGTTCTTGATGAGTGGGGTGTGGCATACTTTCTACTTTTTTCATAGTGAAACTTTCCAAGGGTGCCACTTAATTCTGCCAATACATACTCAAATATAAAGACTTTGAACTGCTTTTAAATAAACAATTTAGCAAACAAATGTATAATTCTTTAGAGACTTCCACTCAACTGTTTGTTATCTTTCTGCTGCTATATCTGTTTGTAAAGCTTAGCTCATGGGAATTACATAAAAACTTTCAGCTTCTATTTAATATCTTTCAGTTTCTCTACTGTTACTCCATTGCTGAAGAAATCTGGATGTGAAACCTGAGCACTCCAAAACTATGCAAGTAAAACAGATTTTAAAGTATAGCCCACTGACTTAGAGACCATTTCTTGTAATTGTGGGAGTGTAACCGACAATTTTGGGATATCTGGTGTCACAGGTTTGGCCAATACCAGCCGATAAGCATAAGCACAATTCATCCCAGGTTAGGCTTGCCAAACTTGCACAGGTATTTTCCTTAAACAAGTAGCTTAAGGAGAATATGAGAACTGTCTTTTCTTACCTTGCCTTGAGCACTCTGTTTAAAAGTTTAATATTACTACATACCTAACCCTTAGTTTACCTTCAGTTACTAAAAGTTTGCTGAATATGCAGTACTAAACCTGATCTAGACACCATTTTTTGATAACCTATACAGCATTTTTATGTGGTGGACTCAATGACTGAGAAACTGGCTTACTTCTTGCAGCACAGGCTGCCACTACTCCACAGTACTGGTGTGTGCACCATCTTTCCACTCAGCTGTGCTACACTCATGCCATTTGTGTCACCTGACATTGATAAAGATATGAACAGTTTACTCTAAGAGGCGATGTGCTTTGACAAGAGAAAGGAACAAATACTACTGTTGCTTCTCCTCTAATCTGTGTAAACCAGTTGGAGGGCCTTCTAGAGGAAAAATGAAGCTTGAACAGCTGCTGGAGACCTGGGGTGAACCAGAGCCCCACAAAATAGTGGGTTGCAGAGGCTGGCAGCAAGGCAGAAAGTCCAGAAATTCACTTTTGGAGTATCTGTTGCTGCCTGCAAGGAGTCCTTTGATGGCTGAACCTCAGTTTATGGGATTATTGTGCAATGATAAAATGTGTTCCTCATCCCATTTCACCATTTCCAAAGCACAGAAAAAGGACATTTGTTCATTCCAGCTTCCCCTTTAAGTTAACCCCAATTGTGAGCAAATGAAAAAACAAACAAACAAACAAACAAAACCACCACTAAAAGCAACAAGCAAAACAAACACATTTAAAAAAACACCACCAAAAACAACCAAAAAAACACCAGGCTAATTTTCCCTTTTCCCCTTGCACTAACTAAAATATTTTTCTATATTCCTAAAATATTGTTTCTATATTCCAAGAGCTGAGAAAACCAGGAAATCCCTGCCAAGGTTGAAGTACCATCAGAAGAGTAGACAGCAGGACTTGTAAAGGGCTTGTGGCTTCACACAGTACCAGGATCCAGCCATGTGCTGAACTAGCACTCACATAGTGCCTCAGGGCCCGAAAAGGGCGCATAATTAACCGGACACTTTAAACAGCAATTACGAACATACTGCAAATGGGAGAAGGAAGGATGAAAACGCAGCAGTAAATACAATCTGTGAGGCTTGGATAATGGTTTTCACTTATTGGTCTCCATGGAATTTGCCAGGGCAGCATCTGAGATATGGAACTAAGTACTTTCCCAGAAAATGCCCCAGTCCTGTCCGGACCTCGTATCAAGACTAGATGTTTGTACTCTATGCCTATTTTCTGTAACAAGAAGAAACATGCTGACAGGTGTGAAGAGCTTGCCTTTGTACTCAGAATGATCCCACCTTGGGATATTACAGGACCAAGGGTCCCGCCATAAAATGCACCTGTGCTACAGGTTAGACACAGCCTGGAGTGACTTGTGGCAGCCTTTCATGTCCATGTCCAAAAGGTATGCTCTTAAATCCCAACTTAAAGCGATGCTGTAAAGGCTCATGTCACACCTAGCAGCAATAATTTAATTATTCTCTTATAATTTGTTCTTTAAATCTGAGCATTTATTTACTCCATTTGTTTACTTGTGATTTTAGACTAAATATTTCTATCTAAATTGTTTTCTTTTCTGTATTTCTTGGCTATCCATCATTACCCATAACTGTATCTTTCTCAAGAAAGTACAGAGCGTAAACCGCAGATCAAGAAATTGACATTTTCCAATCCTGGCTGGTAAGACCTACCTACGACAAGGAAATAGAAAATCCACAGAGGCGAACGTGCTTTACAGCACACCACTGCCAGGGCGTGTGGGGGGGTGGCAGTGCCTAATGCTTTCCATCGGAAATCTCATTTTTCTGGTTCCCACCTTTGGGGTTGTCCCAGGCACCATGGCCGCCACCAACAGAGAGGGCAGACGTGAGGAGCCGGGAGATGGTGCGCTGTAACTCCCAGGCTAAGCACGGGGATGGGTATAAACGTGGCACATGGATTCAGGCAGAAAGTGGAGTGTTTCGTGAATCAGCTGGTAAAAACTCCCACCAGCTGCTGCTGGAGCACCGTAGTAAAGGCTAGCGCGCAGCGCCGACGGTTCAGTGGGAATTTTTTCTTTTCTCGCTCGAACCTCTTTCCCCGTCCCACACGTAACTCCAAGTCAAAAGCCGCCGATGAAGTGCCCTGCCGGGTCCGTACGCCGGGACGCGACGGCGGACGCGACGGCGCTCGGGGCCTATTAAACGCGGAAAGGCCGCTGCCGTTTCCCGCTCCCCGGCCCTGCCCGCGCCCGGCCGCGGGACGGCGGCCCCCGCATCCTCCGCGCCTGGGACGGGGAGAGGCCCGCGGGAGGAGGGCTCAGCTCCCCGCCTGCCCACGTCCCCTCCCGACCAGGAGGAGGAGGAGAGAAGTCCCGTCCCGGCACAGCGGCTAGGAGCGGGTTTGAGAGAGCCCTCCTCCCCCTGCCCGCCCCCGGAGGGGAAGAGGAAAGGAGAGCCGTGGCGGGCGGCGGAGAATGATAACTTAGGGCCGTGCCTGCCCGTGGGAGCTGCCCGCGCCGTCCGGGCGAGGACACCGGGGCGGCAGCGATGTCCCAGGGCACGGCAGGAGGAGAGGGAGCGCCCCAGGTGCTGCCGGAGGGGAAAGAGAGGCAGAGGAAGAGGAGGCGGAGGAAGAAGAAGGAGAGTAAGACGCGGCTGGTGCGCTCCAGCCTGCTGTTACCTGAGGCCGAGCCGGAGAAGTCAAAGAGGACGGTCCTGGCCTGCAACCGGCTCAAGACCACCAAGTACACGGCATTGTCCTTCCTGCCCAAGAACCTCTTTGAGCAGTTCCACCGCCTGGCCAACGTCTACTTTGTGTTCATCGCCCTCCTCAACTTCGTGCCAGCCGTCAATGCCTTCCAGCCGGAGCTGGCCTTGGCCCCCGTGCTCTTCATCTTGGCGGTCACCGCCATCAAGGACCTCTGGGAGGATTACAGCCGCTACCGCTCCGACAAGGAGATCAACCACATGGAGTGCCTGGTGTACAGCAGGTGAGGCAGGGCGGGTGAGGGCAGGGGACGGCAGCGCCGAGGTGGCAGACAGCCCTGGGCCCCCGCCTGGCACCGCGACTCAGGGGAGCGGAGGTGAGGACGCTGGGCAGTCCACTGTGGAGGGCTTTCGTTTCCACCTGAAGTGCAAAGAAACTTCCAGTTGCCCGTGGAACTGGTGTCTCACAACTCTTAACTCAGAACTGCGGGAGTTCCTTCAGTCCTGTACCTGCAGGTGAAAGTGAGCCCGCTCTCACCCGTGGGGTCCCGCAGTAAATCACTTTATGCAAACACTTCCCAGTGTGTGCAGTAAATTACACTCCTGTATAGTGTCAGGCATTCATTTCATTGTAATAATAGGAGAAGTCACACCATCTACTATTAAACTTTCAATGAGTGAAGGAAGCATAGAGGCCAGAGGCTTCTGGATCTCAGGTGTGTGAGGTTTCATGATGTAAAGTAAGTGAGCCCAAACTTTGCCTTTCTAAAGAATGAGCCAGTTTTTCCATGGAACTTTACTTTTAAGTGAATATTTTTTGTTTATCATCTCAAGTGTAACCATTCCCTGTGACTTTGCTATTTCCCAGTGCTTATGATGGAGCATTAGGTCATTATGTCTCAAAATTAGTTTTTCTAATGATCTGGGCAATACATTTAGAGCTCTGCCTTGGTATTTGTAAATCAGACTGAAATGACTTCTGCATCAACATTTATATGCTTAGAAGCCAGCTTTAAAAAAATTTTGTTTTGCTTTTCTTTGAGTACCAGTCATCTCCTAGTAGTCTAAGTTTTCCTGCAGAATCAGAGAAGAATATATTTTCTGAGAAAGCAGGTTTTAGTTTCATTTCTGATGCTTCTTAGTCTAAAAGAAATGAAACACGTGCCAAGAAACTTAGACTCTGATTCCACAGACTGTCTGGGAGGGTCTTCTGGATTGACGTAAGCACGAGACAGAGAGCAACTCTCCTATTGCAAGAAAGGCATGAAAAAAAATACAGTGAAAAAGAACTCTGAAAAGGCTGCATTTCCAACATCAGCAGACTCAGCTTGTTATTTTACAAACTGTTACCATACAAGAAATCTCAGCAAGAGATATTTCTCCACCAGTAGATACGCATTCTTGAAAACATAAGTAAAATGGCCTTATTTCTGTAGAATAAACCAAAAACGACCCAGTCAAGTCACACATGTAGTTACTGCTAACCTGTGCCTGTGCCTAGTGCCTTGCCTGTAGAACTCTGAACACTTCTGGTGTTGAGGAAGATGGATTGCAGGAGGTCCTGTAAGGGGCTCTTTATGCAGAAAGTAAAACAGTGCTAATAAGGTTGGTTAATCTAATCATTTCCGAACAAAATCAGTTTAGAAATAAGCTCTTGTGTTTCCTAGGTTGAAAAGCACTAAGTGCCCAGTGTAGAAGATGTTCAAAATATTAACAAATACCAGTACTGGGATATTAATTCTGGAATGATTTTCCCTCAGCAATTTTCCATATCCCTCTCTGCTGCCAAAAAAGTAGACATGACAATGAGAAAAGATGTACCTTTGATGTTAATATTACTAGTGGTCTTTTGTGAGTCCCAGCTAAGTGCACGACCCTTTGTCATGCTTGTGCTTTTGCAGAGTAAGTCAGAATTGTTCCTTTTACTGCATAGTGTAGATTGCTGCTGAGTGACACACAGATTAATTTGGGAGTGGTTTTCCTTTGCATTGGCATCAAAGGCATATGTCGGCCAAATCCCTGTGGGACAGGAAACATGGAAGTGTGAGAGCTCTGTCAACCTCTTCAGACACAGCTTTCTGGCTGGACGCAGAGTTGAACGGTGTGTGCTTACAGCCTGCAACAGAACCCTGGTCCCGAACAGCAGCTCACCTATTTTCACCTTCCAGCAGTCCCTAGGGAAAGCTTCCTTCCCACAATTAAAAAATACAATCAAAACATGCGGTTAAAGTAATTTGCATACATGTTTTTAATCTGCCCACTTTTTCTTCTTTTGTAGCTTTTTTTAAACATCACCAAGTCACCTTTTTAAACACCCTCCAGCTCCAGTGAGTGAGATGGGACTAGAAACTTGCTACTTTTGCAGATAAGAGCTAAGATTCTTGCTAAATTGAGTGACCGGGTACTGAGATTGGGAGATTTTTATCAAGGTCATTGAAGTTGCTGGGCGTGAGTTCAGAAAAAGCTGTTTTCTTAGAGAGGTGTCATGCCAGGAGAAACACAAGGGATTGATCCTGACTTTTACTTTGTTTCCTTAGTCTCCTTGTTTCTGGAAAAACGTTGGAGCATGTCATATAAGGAACTAATAAAGGACAGCTTTCTCTTCACATGGATTTAATGCTGGTCCCTTATCAGTTTTACTATTGTTTGAGCAATCCAGACTGTCTCTCCCTCCCCCTACTTGCCACTTCCTTGTGGTAGGGGCAGACTTTGATGCAAATGCTGTCCTAGATAGAAATGCTGCTGCAGATTTATGAACATTGCTGCAGTCTTGTGTTCCTCAAAGACTGGCAGGGAGTGGTAACTCATCTCTGGCTTGTCAGTTGTTCATGGCTTGGAAAGGCCTTCCACAAGGTGGAATGTATCTGAGTTATAGGCTTCTGTGCTGTGATGGTCTCCCTTTCTGTCAGCCTTCCACACAGCTGCTAGAACCACCTCAAACACAGACTACAGTGTTCAAACACACTACAGCAAAATAACATTGAATTATAACAGTCAACAAATGGAGACAGGGACTTCTGCTTCAGTAGTAGAAAAAAGCCCTCTGTCTCATGTTCTGTGTTGTTTAGTGACCAGGTAAAGATTCAAGTTGGATACTGTGTGTTCTGTCATGTATTCTTTTTATGTATAATCCAAACATGCTTTCCTGGAAGCTGAAGTACCTGTCCTCTGTTAAATACAAGCAGCATTTAGTGATGCAAAAGCTACAGTTCAGAGAGAATGCCGGGGTAGGCAGAGCCTAGGGGGGCTCATCAGGAGGAGGTTCTACATGACTCCAGCAGTGTCCACTGCCTGGTGATCTGGCACAAGCTACACAGGCAGATCATGTCAAGAACTGGTCTGGGGGAAAATACTGTTCTCTGCTGTGCTGACTGCTTGACAGCTGGCATTCTTCCTCCTGCCTGCCCAGTGGGCTCAGATGACCCATTCTCATACAGCCACTGTGGAATCAATGACTCTGTGGCTCAGAGTTGGCAACACTTACGAGACAACAAAACTACAAAGGATGATGCAACATAAAGTAAGAAATTGAAGGAAGATGCAGCTTGTCTTGACAGAAAGAAGACAGTTTTCATTTAGAAATCCTGGATGTTGTAGAGAGTGGAAAGTACCTCAGAAGATCACTGTTTTCTAGAGTAAGATGGAAAGGGGAAATACCTGATTCTTTGAATAAATTGAGAGAAGCTTTTGAGTTTGAATTGGCAGCTAGTGTTGAGGAGTGAAACACACAGGAGAATTGCAGACTTGAGTTTCTCAGTGATGGACTTTGCAGGTCTGTCTGTAAGAGCAGGCAGGGTCTTGAGGAAGATTCCTTAGCCAAAAGGAGCTAATAGGGCCTCTCCCCAGAGGCCTTTAGGGCACCTCTCTCCTTTGGCAATACAGAGGAAATGAGGCACTTATTTTTGGAGGATGGCTTCACAGGTCACCTGCAATTTCAATTCTGCACAGGTGGTTAAGCTAGGAATGCTGGATGACAGCCAAAACTCCTAGTTTATTTAAATGGAGGGAAGTTACAAAGGCATTAGAGCCTAGTCTGCAGAAAATTGTTTTTGCAAACCTGTGATTACCTTAGTCTCCTTCCTTTGTTCCTCTTCCTCATTTATATCATCCAGGGATTGAGATTGGAGATTACAAATTTGAAATCTTAACAGTGAAATCCGTGTTACTATCTTGGATAGTAGTAGTCTCTACCCTCTTGGGAGGATGGAAGGGTGACTTTTTTCTTTGCAGTTACAGTCCTCCAGTGGCTCTCACTGGAGTTGTGGATGGCACATGTTGTTAAATATTTGATAGAACTAAATTTGTCACTGAGGCAGAAGCTTTGATTTTGGTGTGCTGTTACAAAATATGGTATATGTTTACATGAAGTGTAAATAGAAGATGAATAGTGATAACTATAGTCATGACGAATAATGGCACTTGTCCATCAGGGAATTACATTTTATTGCTGTCTCGGGGCTGTGCTGGTAAAATAATCTCTGCTAGCATTTTTCTAGGAGGCATATGTTCAAAACCAAAGGACTTCACTTTTTAAATCTACTCTCTAGCTCTTGCTATGTCCAAGAGTATTGCTAAAGAGTGTAATGCCTGTGCATACTGATCAGAGAGTGATAACTGCTTCTTCTGTCAACCTGTGACTTAGAAATTCCATGACAAATTGTAATTTATGAACCGGATACTTGTCACCCCTGAGGTGTGGAAAATGTTTAATGGGGCATTCAGACAGCTATCAAAGCAGGCTCTTTTACCTTAAATGTTAATTTATTTCTACCAAACTGAAGAGGTTGAGAGAAGAGTGTTTCACATGGGCAACATTTCCTATAATTTCAAAAATATACTCCCTTCTTGCCTTTGTCAACCCACCTGTCTAAAGCAATTCCAGCCTTGGACGAAAAAGATACAGCAATATTACCAAATCCTCACAAAGGCACAGTAGATCCTGCTCATGGCCTCAAAAATAGCCAGATGATGACTTGCTTACAACCATTTCACTTCTTAGGTGCTTTATTTTGTTGGCAACACCAATCTCTGTGGAATTAGGTTGTGAATATCTCCCACTACTACTATAGTCAAGAGCAGCTTCTTGTCCCAAAACGTGCTGGCAGGTAAGACGTTTCTCACTAGAAGAAACAAGTTTGTTTCCCTTCCAGAACACAAATGTCACTAGATGTGATTCAAAAGGAAACTACCTGAGATTACTCAGTTTCCTCTGTGAGCAAATTTGGTGCACAGAGCTGAAAGCAGGAAGTACTGGTCTGAATCTGTGGGTGAAGTTGGTGGTCCTTCCTTGAGTTTCAGAAAGATGCATCTCTGTTCATCTTCCTGTCTCTTTGTCCTTCACTTCAGTTTGAGCCAGGATGGCAGTGAGTAAACTCAGAAAGCGATGTAGTAGAGGCTCTTCTGTTAGACTGATGGGGAGCAGCTTTATTCTGCAGTAGAGTTTATCCAAGTAGCAAGGGATGTCTGTGCTAATATTCTGAGATGCAGCCAGCTGGAATGCACAGGATAACACATCTCTCTGTCCAACTGTATGTATGCAGTTTATTTGCTATTCAGTGTAGGGTAAATTTTCTAAGTGCCTCAGCTTTATTGGAAAAGAAGAGTGCTTGACTCTTGTTACTAAGCTCTTTCATTTGTATTGGATGTCATGAGAGCTGCTGTAGGCTGTTTCACATGCCTCTGGCTGGCTGCCAAAGACGATGCTGTTAATCTTCACTGAAAGACCTGGTGATGTCCCCAAATCAATTTTTGCTGTTGCACACTGCCCTCCAGAGAGACACCATAATCTCTTGTGCTAAGCAGACCACAGCCCAGAATTATAGGTCACCACCTTGTGTGCAGACCTCCTTGCTGTTGTGTGTCTTTATTAACTTGAGACCATGATTATTGTTAGAGGTGACCAAAAGAATAACAGCTCTATTTGATTCTGTCAAGACTGCATTTCAAAAGAAAATACACAAGAGAAAAAAATTGCATATACTGTTCAACTCTGCCTGGTATTGTGATTCCACCTTCCATGTGTCACGTTGTCAGCAGAACTGAAAACCAGAATTGAAACCCACAACAGACATGCAAAAATCAATATTTATGGCACTGCTTACTAGCTTAACTTAAGCTTACATGGCATAATTTTGCCAGGACATTCCTCTCAGATCAGATCTCCAGATGTACTAATAGAGAAAGAAGGGTCCCTGCCACTGAGCAGGACTTTTACAGGTACCTCCTCCAGGCTTACACAACTCTCGTGAATGAGCAGGTTGCTTACCTTGATGCAGCACCAGAAGTCCAAGTGCCACATTTCCCTGCTGTGTAATCCAGCATGCTTCCAATTTAGTTGGGATAGTTACTCTGTGCAAGAGCTATCTCATCTCTCTCTGGTGTTGCATTGTATAGAATAGTTTGTATAGTTACTGTTTTGTACTAGTGGTTTGGCTTACCCCACTCATCTCCCCTCCCCCAGACCCTGGTGGTGGGTTACCTGAGATGTCCCCTCCCTTCACCCTCCCTTCAGGTGTGTCATTGGCCATGGCTTCCCCCCGCCCCCTCTCCCTGGGTTTATCCCAGGGGGCCTGGACCCCTGTCTCTCTCTCTCTCTCTCTCTCCTCCTTTTCTCTGGGAAAAAAAAAACATGTAACCCCCAACAGACGCCACGTGAGTTGTTCTGAATAAACTGTGGGAGTGTTGGTCCCAAGGGAGAGAGCTCTTCTCATCTTTTACCTCTGTTCTTGTTGGGGCTGTTTAACCTGGGGTCCTCAGCTAGCCGGAATTGGACCCCAGCCCACCCCCGAGAGGGAACACACCCCATCAACTTTGCCTCTCCACTTTCTCTGCAACACCAGTCCTTTTGGGAATGTGGTGCTTTTGTGTATGGGCACATTAAGGTCAATGCAGCTGGGAAGCCAAATGCACAGCTTCAGGATTACACTCAGGCTGCAGGATTTATGCTGTGCAGGCTTGGTTTTAGCAATTGCATATATTGAAAGTAATTAAGTTCATGAAAAGCAGAACAATTTGTTTCACTTCACGTCCTTGTAGAGGTGAACCAGTTTCCATTATTTCATTAGCCTTAGTGTTCTCACTTTGGGAGTTGTCACAAAGCAGCCAGTCATATTTGTACCTAGAAGAGATCCACAGCAGAAACTTGATTTGTACCCGCCAGCACTGCCTCACTTTGTCTCACCAGAATGTGGAAGCAAGACAGATTCTTCATGTGCTGGGCCAAGGAGAGTGCCTTTCAGCAAATGGCATAAAGTGAGGAGCCTACTAAAAGCCAGGGCACTAGCCTCTCATGTGTCAGTTCGTGTAGTTATGGGCAGCAGCTCTCTATGTTGCACATCAAGCACAAAAGTTGGCTAACACACAAAATTCAGCCATAGTATACACTTGTGAAAGATGCTAGCTTTTAGTTTCTCCTAAGCACAGGTGTAAGTGGTAGTGTGCAGGGGAGACTAAATGCAAATGAGAAGCTTGAATACCCCTAATATTGAGACCAAGTGAGAAAATGTACGTTTCCAAATGTATCTTCGATTCTGAAAAATTAGATAAAGCAAACCTCAGATTCAGTTGGAGATGACCTGCATGTTTCTGAGTAAATTGGTTTAATCTTTGCTGTGTGTACAGGAAGTGGGAATGAGGGGGCTTCAGAGTAAGAGCTTACAGTGCCTGTAAGATGTGAGCTGAGAGGAACATCTTTCTCTTTTTCACTCTTTCAAGGATACAGATACAGAACCTGTCCACAACAGGCTAGCCACCCAGCTAATAGGGTGTTCTGATGGGAATAATATAAGCCTTTGGAGCTGGCAAACTACCATCTAGTTCTTTGCTCCAACAGGAGAAGTATTTTAACTCTGTTTTGGAACAGTTGCAGGTGAACATGTCTGCCATGGCCAGCTCACTTCTTTCAGGCCATGTTGGTTAAAGTACAGTCCTGAACTGGCAAGGCATGCATTTTCAAGGGTGGGAAACGTCTTCCATCTCCAGTGCTATTTTATTACAATTTTATTCTTGTCTGACCATAATTTCTCAAGAGTGACAAGTAGGCCACTGTCTTCAGTTCAGTGGCCAACATTTGCATCATGCCCAGTCATTTCATAAACCCAGACTCTGCTGAAGATTTGTTTTAACAGGCATGGAGGTCAATTGTTTTGTTTTTATGTTCTGGTTGCCTGGAAATACTGACCTACTTCAAGGAAGAGTTTAACTCTTGACTGACAACTGATTTCCGTTCCTATGTATGTGTGCTGCTGCATTAACACTGAGGGTATGAGCACTATTGCAGAATATTTGATATTTCTGTTTTGATGGAGGCTTTCATTTTGACTTTTTGAATAAAACGAGAAAGTTCATTGTGAAGTTACAGCTTTTGTAATCAGAGGGTTTCTATCTTTGTGTATTATCTTACCCTTCCTAGGCTTTTTCTGGGTCTCACAGCCATATACCTGTATCCTAGCTCGTGTCTGTTCACCTTCCTGCCTTCCGATAGCAACCTGAATATGCCTGTTTTGGCCACGTTAGCTGATTTTTTGTGTTCACTAGAAAGTCATTGGGAGAGTTGCTGCAAAATCTCTGAAAATATTGACACCAACACAGGAAGTGCAGAACAGCAGTCACCTTCATACACCTCAATATGTTCTCAATATCCAGATGTGGAATAAGACGCTGTCCCGGTTTTTGAGACAGTTATCTGTCAGGGAAGGCAGAAAAAAATTGTAAGCCCCCACCCTCTCCCTCCGAATTATTGTATCTCGAAAACACGGAGTTCTCAGGCAGAGATATGGGGATAAGAATAACAGTTCTTTACTAATATATATATATATATATATNAGAGGAAGAAACAGAAGCAGAAGGAACAGCCGCTCCGTCTGGATGATGGCAAAAAAACCTCCTCTCTCAGCAGAAACAGCTCTGAGAGAGGAGGTGTTGCCCTTCCAGAAGGACCCAAAAACAAAAACCGCTCCCCTCTCCACTGCCCCCGGGGGCCCAGCCGATCCTTTTGTCTTTTAAAGTACCGATGATGTACCAACCATCAAGGCTTTTCCTCTCAGCTAAATGGGAGAAATTCCAATAGCTAAGAAACGGAAAAAAAAACATGTAACCCCCAACAGACGCCTCAGAAAATTTGCTGCGGAACACATTTTAGCAGGCAGATTAACAGCCAAACCCTTAGAGATGCAGAAAGTTCATTAACTACGTTAGAAAGATGTAATCTATTTTTGGCAAAAGTAGATTATAAGAAATCAAATACAATCCACTGAAGTCTGATCCTGCAGCTGTAGTGCATTATTTTTGCATGGGTCTACACTTCTATATGGAGGTTTGGATGGTTCCTGTATTTTCTTTTTCTCCCTTTTTAGGACTCCCATATTCTCATTGTCATTGTCTTCTACTTGCTGTACTTCCTTCTGCTGTGTAACTGCAGAGCTGTGAAGCTAAAGCTTGATCTTAAACCATTTACCAGAATAAAGACATACTGGATTTATCCGCATGTTTGAGAGCATGTAGATCTTCCTTCCTTCACTGACCTAGGTTCCAGTTTTATCAAGGAAGAATGGACTGGGGTACCTGTATATCAACAGATGCTGATTTGCATCTTGACTCTTCAGCAAATGCCATAGTTGCTTTCCCTGTAAACAGTAGTGATCCAATGACTGTAGCTCCCTTGCAAGAAGACCTCTTAAGGGCTAATTAAGTTCTCTCTGACCTAACAAGGGTATTTCTTAAAGGGATTTCTTGTATTCTTTCTGGAACATGAGGTGAGATTTATTTTACATTTCTTTTAGCTAAAAGCTATGTTCCAGTCTGACCAAATCATCTACACTTGTCCCAAAATCAGAGAGCATTGAATGGTCTGAGGGAGGAAGGGAAAATCTTTCCAGCTTATTTGAGACACTTACCTTAGGTAAATTTGAATCAAGAGGTCCTTACCTCTCTCCAGTGATGATACAGGTGAAGCTGAACTAGATGGCCACTTAAGCTAAGTTCAGGTAAGATGAATCCCATTAGTAAACTTAAGATATATTTTACTTCCTATCAATTAACGCTACATAAGATTTTTTGAGTAAAAGAGTAAGTAGCTTATCTTGCTCAATATAATTAATGATTTATTTAAGAACTTTTATTTGAGAGTCACAGATATGAGTATGTTCACCTGTCAGGTGAAGGGGATAACCTAGTACCCACTTTCATCTCCTGCCACGTTCTGCCTTCAGCAATAGCTGGTAACTTACAGCTCATACTCGTGAAATGTGTTTATATCATCTATTGTAGTGTTGAGAAACAATATAAGAGATTTGTCGTTGTAAATGAATTAATTTTTGTCTTTGAATGATTGATTACATTTGCATTTCTGTGGAGTTTTCCACATTGTCCTCAGAATGTAGGGAATATTGGTATTTTGGGGATCTTACTTGATCTTTAACTACAGATGCAGCTTTCAGAGATGAGTGTTGAAACACAAGGTAGGAGGTTCCTCATTCTTTCTTCTGTTTGCCTGGACATACCTAAATTTTAGGTGAACTAAAACCACTTTATAAGCTGTGTCTCTAAAATGCACTGGGCAGTTGGGTGTCTGACATAATCGTGGATGTTACAAGAAAGAAAGTGGGGTTTCACTGTGAGGTATCTCATAAATATCAGATAGGGGTTCTGAACTCGGTAGGTTCAGATGTTCAGTCTTGCAGGTGATACTGCTAGGTGGTCGGGGATTGAATCAGAGGGATCAGTGGCAAAATTATTCTGCTGATTTTGAGTACTGCTGATTTACTTGTGGTTACCAGTCTCTATGCTAGAATTTTAGTGCCCATCCATATGGGAGCACAGCCTCTTGTGGATATTCCATGTAGCCATATAGAAGGTGAAGCATCATAAGACGTCATGCTGCTGTTTGCTACCTTCAGAGTCCTGAAACTGGTTCATCTAATTGCAGCATTTGACACTCTGCTCTTCCTAATCCTTTTAGGCTTAAATGTACTGAAGCCTATCAGGTTTTTCTGAAGTACATCTCTCATTTATTTTCAGTGTAGTTCCCTGCATATCTGCTTTTTGTGGATCCTGGAGGTGTGTGGAAGCTCCTCTTGCTATCATATCCTGTGGGAGCTTTCTAAAATTCAGGTTCAACAGCAAAAGTGTGCCACAGCTGGGCCAACCATTAGTCTAGTAGAGCACTTATGTTTAATCTGCTACACCCATGTTCCCAGAGTCCAGTTTAAAGACTGTAATAATTCTGTTATGGAGTGAACAATCCATGATGTATCTTCAATTTGAGGAATACCACAGTGAACCGATACCTGCCAGCTCATGCCACAAAATGTGTGTGAGACCAGTAAGAGCCATCTGCAAAGAGTATTGCAGTATAGCACCCCTAGACTGATAGACTATCTCTTCATGTACAGCTAACAAAGCTAGCACTCAAATGTAATCTAAGTTGTAAACCCAACAACCAGTGGATTTTTTGTATTTGCAAATTGTTTGGTTATGTTTTTTTTGTTGTTGTTGTTGTTTGTGTGTGTATGTGTGTGTATTTGTTTTTTCTCCCAGGTAATAAAAAGGTAGAAATTGCCATTTAATACCCCTGTTTCAAAACAGCTGAAGAATCAGCCTGATCTTTACCAATTTCACTAAAGATAAAACTTTAGTTTTATCTTTAAAAATAAGATATGAGAAAACTTATGTCTAGAATGTTTATTTCCTTTTAAATAGCAGTACTGAGAAAGAATCTAGCATGATTAATAGTGTTTTTGAAGCACATACAGTCTCTAACTTTTAAAGCCTTTGCTCTGCATTTAAGTGTAAGATTTCGCTAAAATTCCGTATGGTTATTCTAAATTCAATCCTCCTTGGAATGTGGGGAGCAGAAGAGGGGGAGAGTTCCTGAGTTTATTTTCAATGGCATTTGGTTTGGCTTGGAGGATTTTTAAAATGCTAATTTGGTCCTTCCATATTAATTCATGTTCTTCCTCTGCTGCTCCTAAATTGGAAACTTTCCATTTTACATCTGGCAGTCTTGTCCTCAGTTGTTTAACTTTTATGCTTTATCACTAGAAATAGCTGTTTTGTGCATGGAATCCAGGCCCTTAGTCATAATAACATTCCCTTCAACTGCCCTATCTGGCAGCTTCTAGAAAGGTTTTCAAGTTTGGGATTTTTTAATGTTTTGTTTTTTTAACCACTATTTGCATTTGAAGAAAGCATGTTGCAGTTGGCAACAAGTTACCAAAAAGTTTTGAGCAAGAAAACTACAAGGCACACTATTACCACTGGTAGAAGTATAGAAAGACAACTAAATGTAGAGACAGAAGTGTTTAAGACCTGTGATGCATTATCCCCACTAGTTAGCAGCATTCAAATTAGATGCAAACCTGATTGCTGAGCATTTGGGAGCGCAGTTCTTATTTTTCCAGTTACTGAACATATATCCCGGATGCCCAAAACTTCTTAGGGTTCTGTCCTCACTGACATCTAACTCCTTTCTGACTTGTTCCTGAAGCTCATGAGTCCAAGTTAGATTCCACACCCATTCATTCCACGAAGAGCATAGACAATATGAAAATAGTCTGTGAAGGAGAGTTTCCCAGTCAGTGTTTTCTGTAACTTTGTTACTGTGCTACACACCTCTACATGGCTAATGGGAGCTCTAAGGTGGTATGCAATATACACTAGGTATTTAGAAAGCTTAATCTTTGCATCTCTTTGCCCAAATCTAACTCAAATAAGTGGCAAAACCCAGAAAAATAGGTTTGTTGAGTTTTTTTTAGTGTGTCCTCCTATGTGGTTGGTTACATGAATGCCAGTTCTTAAAACTCTCCTCTGTGAAAGGTCTGTTTATGCAGCACACATTCAGCACGAATCATGTCTGTCCCAGCTGGTGTATCTCAACACCCTCAGAGCCCCATGCAGAGGTGCTTGCTGCTCTGGAAGCAGTTTGGGTCAGTACTGCTGTCCTGTCTCTTAGCAGGGTTTGCTGAAACATGGCCAAGTTCACATGACTAACATTTTCTGTATGTAGATGGGTCATAGCTGGTGGGAGCAACCCTGCAGCCTCCTCTAATTTATTGTCTTTAGACTGATAAAACCCAGTAAGAAAAAAAATGTTCGGTAAATGCATGTACAAATTACATGACTGTGCTTAGTTTGGAGGGATTCGTTCAGTTTTACTGTGACCAAATGGATAATAAACCACGATTGTTACTACTGGCAGTTAATGCAGCACTGTTTCCTAAGTAACTTCAGATCAGAAAATAAATTTTATTAAATAAAATCCTGTCAAATACTCTTCTTTTTAAAAAAAAAACCCACAGATAATAAGTGTGATTTGCTACATCTGCACATACTGAGTTATCAGGAAACTGATTAAGGGTTGAAAAGCGAATTAAACAGGCTGGGTATAAGCTTAAGATATTCAAGTGAAGCAGAAGTTGTTATATTTCTGCCATATGAATTCATTTTTACAGAGAACTTAAGTGGAAAAGCTGCGGTTAAATTCTTAAGAAGGGAGCGCAACATTCTTAGGAATTCTGTGAAGCTTCAAAAAAGTAGCTGCTGTGTCACAGCAGCATAGGCAGCTCATGTTCTACAGTAATGTTTACCCTGCAAGAAGTCTGCAGGAGAGCTCTACTTGAGTCACGAGCTTTAACCTGGCTTTCAGAAGTGAGACACTTTTTGCAAGTCAGGCCTTCCTTATGATTTACAGGATCACCTCCCATGCCCTTAAACATCACCGGGTTTCATACGTGACATCCATGTGCGTCTGTCTCTGTTTAAGGACAGTCCCTGGTGATTTGTGTAGGGAGCTCAGAGGCACATGTGTTCCCCCCTGCAGAGGCTGCTGTGTTGCTGTGGGCACAGCCCTGCACAGAATGCCTGGGATGAGCGGATGAGCGTCTCTGAGGTGCTCAGCAGTGTGAGGCACCTAATGCCTCAGCACAGCCACACTGCTTGGAGAGGGAAGCTCGCTGTACAGCACTTGGTTCAAAAGTCTCCAACTCGAGTTTCAAGATTATTTTGCACCTCAGAAGACTCTCTGAGTCTGGTTTACATCCACCAATCAAGAAGAAATACTGAGGTTACAATGTTTACAGCTGTATATGGCACCATGAAATCAACAGTCCTTGGACTGAGAGGTATTGAAAATATGACTGGGACTTTAATAAGTCTTTAAATGGATATAACTGGAGTCATAGCTGTTTGTAAGGAAGCAGAGGGTATTTTGTAAACATCAGCTGAGTGCTTTACAACAGGGTAGGTACAGGAGAAAATGGCCAGAGTGACAGTTTTGCTGTCTTGTCAAGAGAACGTGTGGCTTCACATGTAGCAAATTAGCAGTTTGTATACTGGGACAGCTGTCTTTTTGCATAGCTGTGCTTTATCAAGAAATGTCTGAGCAATAGACAGCAAACAGCCACTTTTGGGGAGCCATGATAAAGTAGCAGAAGTAGGTCTTTTTCCATAAGCCTTCAGAGTTCAGAAACTGATGGCCGAAATAACCAGTGTTTTCATGGGACTGAAAATAGGCAACATACAACAGCCAAGAAATTGGAAATCCAGTTTTTTGTCATGCCCTAGGATTATTCTTTGGCCAGCTGAAACTTCTGGTTCTGGTTTTCTCTTTCCAAGAGAGGCACTTTAGTTATGAAGTTGTGTTTTGAATTCTGTTGGCACAGAGGGGGCTGATGGTTAGCAAAGACATCAGTCTGCAGGGGTGATACAGGCAGTCCTTAATTCAACCTGCTAGGGGAAGGAAGAGCAAAGCCAAACCTCATGCATCAGTAGCACTGACTCCTGTTTCAAGTTATTAAAACATTTCAGTGGTTTTTCAAAAGGCATTTTCCTAAATGATTTCTAATGCCCATAACAATTTCAGATGCTGGGAAGTAAATATTTTTTGCTACCAGTAGGTATGTATTGTTTTGTTTTTCTACCACTTGGCAAGCGCTGGTATTTGTGGGGTTTTGTATTTTGTTTTGGTTATTCTTTTACAATATTTAGGATGAAATAGAAATTAGCTTTGCTACCAACACCTTGCAGATACACATGCACAAAATACTTGAACTCGCCAAAACAAGTTATTTTTTGCATCAGAATTCTTGAGTTTATTTTCTGCTTGCATGTTTTCACAAACAGAATGCTTCTTCCCAGCTGCTGTGGACAAAACAATGAGTCTGCAAGACTGAAAAAACAGTGGCTTTTTAGTTTGTACTGTAGAGACCAGCTGTGGAAGTTGAAGAAAAATATGCAAAATTTGATTATTACAAGGCTACTTAAAACCAATGTTAAGATAAGCTAAAAAATAAGGAAAAGACAAATTCTTGGTGCTTTATAACTGGGTCTTGAAATGAGCCCTGGGAGTAAACTAGGGCTCTGAGGTTTTGATTTACATCCAACTCCCAATTTCTTTTTTGATGGACACTTTTCTGTATCATGACAAACTAATTTCACCTCACAAGCACATGAACTCTCCTTGCAGCAAGGTGGGAATATCACTTGTATGCGAAAATCAGCAGTCCCAAGGCAAGCTATATCCTCCTCCCCAGTCAGAGCTTCAAGGGCATCAGTGAACAAAGATGTGCTTACTGTTTCCTTCCCGTTCACCCAGAAGACTTTTAAGTAACCCATTTGTGCAAGAGATATGTTCCCTCCTGCCCCCTTTTAACTTTTCTTGTTTGGTCTAGTATCTTGCTGAATTGCTGAAAAGATCTGGCAATTGTTTTGGGAAAGTGGGCAGTGTTGAATCTTAAAGACACTTACAGGGAGTCACCAGGTCTTCACTCAGGTCTTTAAAAGGAAAGTTGCACGACCCTTTCTGTGTGTCAAAGTCATAGGCCTTTAAATGGGAAAACCGTGATTTATATATCATAGAGTTTTTGCAGTTTGAGCCAGGACTTTTAAAAGAAGTCTTTGTTGTGATTTGATTCCCCTTAAAGCTGAATGTGAGTTCTGTGTTTTGGTTTTCTCATTTCAGCAATATTCAAATCAGCTAGCTGTCTTATGTGAAAATGTCTTTTTTTTTCTTGGATCTTTCGGTTGTTAGTGATCTGATTTCACAACCTTTTCAAACGGACTAGCAAATAGGTTATGGGAAAATTACAGTTTCAGTTATAAAGAAATCTGTATCTATCTTCTGTAAGGGCCAGATGAGTCCCAACACTTCTGTGGTGAATGGATTATCATTATTGTATTTTTCCCACAATCCCCAGGGAAACTCTGAAATAAAATAAAAATTTAGAAGGGCATTGTCAGGCACCTCAGAAAAAAAAAAAGATGGGCATTTAGTTAAGATGAAGCAAAACATTTGGAGGTGCCATGTGCAGAAATAACAGCTTCAGAAATGCCTCTTTACTGAAGAAATGTTACTGCACAATAACAGTTGCCAGCTGTTAGAGATGGAACACTTTGGAAGTAGAGGTGCATTTCAGAATAAAAACGTGTACAGTAACAAATTATACGCAGAAAGAGACTATTTCAAGTTCTCCTTAGCTACAAATAATCCTGTGAAATATTTGTTCTAAAGGTCAAATAAAAAAAGACTTCAAAGCAAAAAGAGACTGAAACTGTCTCTAGAAGGTTTATTTTGAAAATATTTCAGGAGTTGAGAAACTTTTCTCAGGTTTTAACTCTAGGTAATGAAGACTTCTACAAACACCTGGGCATAAGGATCACTTATATCATCAGACTGAAAACAAGGGGGAATGGTTTTGGAAAACTTGTTGGAAGAAGATGCTGATAAGTGAGGGAAACAATAAGCCAAAATCAGTGTTCACTTACCTTCCCTAGGGCTGTACTATGCAACAGTTTTAAACTCAAAGATTAGACTGGACGCTAAGAGAGTCTTTAAGGGTGGTGAGGTACTGGAAGAGGTTGCCCAGAGAAGTTGTGGATGCCCCATCCCTTTAAGTATTCAAGGCCAGGTTGGATGGGGCTTGAAGCGATTTGGTTCAGTTGAAGGCATCCCTGCCCACAGCTGAGAGGTTGGACTAGATTGCCTTTGAAGATCCCTTCCAGTCTAAACCATTCTCTAACTATATGCAGTAAAATAAAGGACTTGCCTGTGAATATCTGCTCAGAACGAAAGCTGGGATTCTGGGAAAGGGTGAAATTAAGGCATAAATTAGCCTCTGTATCCAACAGCCAAACTTTGTTTATTCTGTTGAAGTTCCTTAGTGTTCTCTGAAACCATCTAGATCAGCATGAGATTTCTCTTGCAGTCCTAAGCCATTTGGATATTAGGTATCCAATCCCACTAAACTAATAGTCCCTGCACACTCTTGGCCAAAAAGATGAGCGTCTCCAGAAGGCTGCTGCTCCTATCCATTTTCTGCTATTAAGAATCACCCACCAAAGGCGTCCTCCCCACTTGTGCCATCTGCTATGGGAGACATCTAAGCAAGAAGGGCAGTGACTCCCTCACATCTGGACAGTTTGAATAAGGTAGAATGAAAACCTTGGGTCACCAGCAGGGTGGATATGGATGTGCATAAAGGTGATCTTAACAAGACAGTATTTTACGTTTATACTGGTGATTAGAATATTGAATCATACTAACAGACCCATCCTTTATGTATTGTAAAGATCAAACTTTGTTACTAGTTCTAACCTAAATATTAACAAATTTTAGGCCTAATTAATCCTGTTCTATTATTGCTTTATACAAGCTGGGATGTGCAGGTCTTCTCAAGTAGCTGCAAGTATCACTAAGATGCTTTTTAGTACTAAACCCTGTGCTCCATCATAGACCTTCTGTAATTTTGATAGTGCACCTGCTGGCATCATGTCCAGACCCAGCCTGCATCACCATGGTGCCAAGGGAGCCCTCCAATGTCAACCTTGTGTTACTAGTGGATGGAGCCTTTCTGCCCATGTACCTCTGCCACCATTCTCACTGAAGAAACACAGGCTTTCAAAAGCTGTGAGCATATCTGAGTCCTACCATGCCTGTAGAAGGGCTTTGGACTGTAGCAGTGCAGGTATGGAAGTACTCGAATGCAGGGACTCAGCAGTGTTAGGGTCTGTTCCTTTTCTGACAGTCAGCCTGTGTACTCTGCTCTTGGACATCTCCTGAAATGCACCCAGCAGTAATTTTCCACCTGCATCTACACAAATCCCAGGAGATGCGGGAGGCATTACGCATAGGTTCCATGAAAGACAAAAACAAGTTTATTATCAGCTTAAAGTGCTTGATCTGTACTTCATGAGAAAAATGCTTGTGCATAAAAAAAAAGAAATCACAAAAACCTCTGCTATGACTTATGCCAAGTAAGAGGGTAAATTTCCTGATGTCTTGTGTTGGATTGCAACTCTTTCCAGTCTGGGGGCTGAGCACTGCAAACACTACAAGATAGTTGCCTTATTTGATCCTATCCAGTTCAGCTATTTTGATTCATCTCAGCTAAATTGCTGCCCCAGGACTCTTTTGTGCAATTTTGGAACATTGCAAATATAACAAGTGGATAGAATCTAGTGTAGTGCATTCTACTGGGAAAAAACCCAAAACCTGTACTAAATCCTTCTTTTGTTACATCTACTACTGTGTGCCATTGTTGCTAACAGACAATGCCAGTAAACAATGCCATTGTTTATTTCCAGATAGTGCAGTTGTGAACAAAAGAAGGTTTTGGTGTTTCTTTGGGGTAAAAAGCCCTAAGTTTATTCTATAAATACAACCTAGGCTGACTTGCACGTTTTCTGTAAGGAGGGGCTGTGTGACATGCCTCAAATAGAGAGATCTTTACTCAACAGGTAAGGGTGATGAGTTAAGCTTCTTTACTCCAGAGAGTACTTAGTTGGTCTCTCTTGGGAGAAAAAATATGCCAAACAAACAAATAAACAGAAAATGGAGGTGTTCCAACTATCTGTAAAAGTTTTGTCTTCACACTGTGCTTCAATCTCATCACAATTTTTGAGGAGTGATATTGGTAGGGAGACATTCCTTGGATGGGAAGTGATTAGAGTGCAAATTGCTGTAGAAAAGCACTATTTCCAATAATAACACAGCAGGTGTTTTGAGAGAAAGCTGCTCTAACCTTTCAGATTGCAGAGGCATCCCAGTAATTCCAAGAATCACAATCAACAAATGCCTAATTTTACTACTGCTTTCCCAATTAAGAGGGAAAACGGTGTAAGGAACCTGAATTTTGAAAGACATTCTCCTACAAATTAGTGGTTTCCTATTTCTGATCTGTCACTAGAAATAAAGTAATTTACATGTAGTTTCATGACCTCCCTGCTGGAGCGCATAGCATGTTGCTCACATTGATGGGCAAAAGCCTATGTTTTGATCAAAGCCAAGAATATATAAAGGCAGTGCCCCATGGAAAACAGATTACAGTTAGTGATATCAAGATAATTGTTGTCTGATAATTATGTTGTCTTCAAGACACGGTATGCAACTTTTGAAAAAGATTTCTGCATCATTTGCTGTTTGATGAGGAAAATTTTGTCATAAATATTACAACTGAATGCAAATCCTCTTGAAATCATTGTGATGGTAAAATGAAAAACTTGCACATTGTTTTCTATCTGAATTTTAGATAGGTCTTTAACCAGCGTACCTTGTTCTTTCCTTGCCTCATAACCTCTCTCAGAAAGCCTTGCAATGAGTAGCTCTTAACAAGTTTTGATCAAGCCAATTTTTGTCCTTAATTAATTAATTGAATTGACCCATGCTATAGAAACTTGGTATTATCCCCATTATGCGCAAGGTATAGTTAGATTTTCCTCCTACATAGCTGCCTACTACCTGTTGAGATTACAAAGCAAAGTTCTTCATTTAAATAATTTAATCTATTCTTGACAACCCAAATTATGAATAATTCCAAAATAATCTAGAGGCTTGTCCTGCTTGGACTGAATAGCACAAGTCTCAGTATTCCTAATGGATGTAGGACTACTTTCTTTTGCATTGTAAAATTGTAAGCATCAGAAGTAATGCAAAGAGTTAAATTATTCTATTTGTCATATTTTAAGACCATAGATTACACATTACTTTGCACATGTTCTGTGTTTCACTACTATATTTTGCCTAATAGCCAATCATCTGTTAATGTAGGGGAAAATTTGCAGTGTCAGACTTTGTGTGTCAGAATCCTGAGCACATTCCCATCCATCCTAGCATAAGAACATAGGGGTTAGTTCAGAGACTTTTGCTTTACAGAAGTCTGAATGCAGCAGAGATCTGCTCTAAAGCACACAGAAATCACTGTGAAAACCTCAGTGAAATCAGTGAGTTTGGGATAAAGCACTGGAATTTCCTGAAAGGAAAATAAATGCCAAATATTTCTAATTGTAAGTAATTTTAAAGCAGACCACTTTGTTCTCCAAAATCACTTTTAAGGAGTTGCTAGAGATCAAGAACTTGTATAATTTGATTAGTTTGATGTCTAGGATATTTTTTTCCTGAATACTCTTTTTAGTTGATGGAAAAAAAATTTCTCTTACAAGCTTACCCCTGATTGATCACAGATAAATTAAAGAGCTTTGATGTGGCCAGCAAAGCATACTTACTGATCTAATAACAAATAAAAATGTTTTTGGAAAAAAAGTTCTTGGGCGTATACTGAAATTACATGTTTGTTTTTCTCCCCTCTTTTGAATAATAAAAAAATTAGACTTTTTTTTAAGGAATGTTTCCTCAAGCTGATTGTTCTGCTTCAGCTATGCACACACTCTATAGCAGAAAGGATAAACAAGTACAGCTTTGTACTTGTTCCAGAACAAGAAAACCTAATTTCAAAACAGTTTCATAAACGCCACTAAAAAACTTAACCTGTCTTAGGTTGCTCTTGCTTGGCTTCTCTTGCATGTAAGGCTTTCTTATACCAGACCTATTTGCTCCTATCGTTCCCAGTTTTAGGGAAGAATATATAGAGATTAGTAAATTCTCTCATTTGCCCTATAATTCAAGGGTAAGCGATCAAATTTACATTCCTCAGGTTTTTGTTAGACTTTGTTCTGTAGAGGGAGGAGCTGTGAATTGCAGCAATGCCTGATGATATGTGCTCTTTTAACGGAGCATTTTAAAATTGCTAGTGCTCAGCATATTGGAAAATAAGGTGCTGGAAAGACATAGGTGTCTACGCCTTCCTGAGCTCAGTAAGGACAGAAACTTGCCTGCTGGTAGAAGCCCAGGGCTATCTAGGATTCACAATAATGTCAGGGTCTTCATTTTCAGAAACTGTTGCTGTGTGGCTGAGATGACACTCATGTCATGTGGCTCACAACACCCTGTTCATGCTGCCTGTCAAATAACCTCCTTCATGAGTGCACCACACTCTGCCTTGACGTGCCTGCTGTGAGAAGGGTGCCCTCCTGTACCATCCCCCAGTCCTCAGAAATTCCTTTCTTTCCAGCCTTAGTTTTTTCATGCGCACTATACTTGGTCTTATCCAAGGATTTACCCTCTCGTGGTTAAACACTCATTCTCTTCCTCTGAAATTTACTCTGATGGGAGTAACAGAGCTATTCACTTGGCTTTATTTTGTTCCCCGAGAAAATCAAACATAGTGGAAAAGAAATGTTTCTTTGATTTCCTTTTAGATCATTTTAAAAGGTCTAAATGAAACCAGAAGCTTTCTAATGAGCACAAAATTATTGATAAAAAACTTGTTCTTCATTCTGGATGAAGCTAGGTTCATTCAAAGCTAGGTTGGATGGGACCCTGAGCAGCCTGATTTAATGAATGGCATCCCTGCCCATGGCAGGGGGCTTGGAACAAGATGATCTTTAAGGTCCCTTCCAACCCAAATCATTCTCATTCTATGAGGAACTAAAATCATTAGGGAACCCCAATTTGAAACACAAATTATTGTAAACCAGAAAAGCATCCAGCTTGTGAAAATGACAATTTGTCTGCCATCAGGCATCTTTAAGATTCACAGTGTACTGTGAAATAGCCTTCTCTTTAATTTTTTTTCAAAGGTAATAATTGTTTTTCTTCTCTAATAATTTCACTCTCCTCTGGAGTCTCCAATGCTAATTTTTTGCTGACCTCCTTTCTCGCCGTACCCCCTGGGCCCTGTGTATATACAGCAGGGCCTTGTACCCTCAAAATATTGCTTCTTTATCTGTCTTTGACATAACAGCTTTGGGAGCACTGGGCTTTGGAAGGATAAGGCTTCTCTAGTATTCAATTTGAAGTAAATTATCAGCTGTTTTTGAAAATGCAAACTCCTGCCTTCCAGTGTTTAATTTCCATTTGGAGAATTTTGGGTTTAATTTGACCCAGTTGTCATTTTTGTTGGGAAAATAACTGATCTGTGTGCTGAATGAACAGTGGCTGATTTTATTGAAAACTAGAAGCCCAAGTGGGGATTTTGTTATTTTGGTGTTCCTTTTTTTTTTAATCCCCTGAAGCTATCTAGTTAATTTCTGTTGTGGCTGACTCCAGAACTCCTAATGAAAACCAGAAAAGAACGAAGTTTTTAGGAGACATATAAACCTAATATTGGTTTCGATGGAGTAAATATTTATCCAGGCAGAAGGAGATGACTTATTTAAAGACTGACCTAATTTATTATTTAGGAAAACCACCTTTCTGTATCTACCCTGCAGCCATGAATTGTCCTTTTTTTTTTTTCCCTAGGGAATATTTAGTTTAAGAAATGAACCACACAACCCAGAATATACTTGCAGGGGCAGTCTCCCAAAATGGAACTAGTCATTAAACTCATTTATCCTCCTAACAGAGCATTCTGAGTATTTTGCAGTGTATTAGGGACAAAGCTGGATCACTGAAAGGTCACAGCTCTCAAAGCCAGCAGCTGTAGTGGAAGTCTCTCTAGTGAGGCTTTGGTTTGTACTAACAGTTTCAGAGATGCTTGTACATCTTAATTTAGAGGTTCTGTTCAATGCCTCATTTTTGAGCTACGTGCCAGGTAAACCCCCAGAAAAATAGGTCTTGGAGAATGTGGAGAGGTCATGGAGGTTGTTTTTGTTTTCCTCATGTCATACTTGGTTAAGGTAAAATACTAGATGAGTCAGTACATCATGAACATGGTAGAGTTTCTTATTTGAGGCTAATTGTTTGGTTTTGTTTTTAGGGTTTTTTTAATCCTGTGCAGACTGGTAACAATAAGGAGCACTCCGTATTTGCTGGTAGTAATTGAGGTGTTGGATAGTTTGTGGTCCTAGTTCAGTAGGCAGAGGACAGGCCACCACAATTACTGGAAACTGTGATGCTTTCTCAAGCAAAAGGGCTTGGACAGGCTCGAAGAAAGAATTGCTTTCCTCAGAAACATCCTCTGTGGCATAAAGCAGGGGACAGCAGTGTGGTTATACATCCTGTTGCAGTTGCAGCTGAGCGCTGCAGATCTGCTTGCCCCCAGGACCCCCTTCCACTCCCTCAGCTGCTCAATTAAGCTGCTTCTAAGGTCTCTTCCTAACATAGTTCAGTCACAATGATCCAGAAGATCATTTCTAATAGTGGGATTATTTTTTTTTTCTTACTGACCTGACCTAAGAAGCAGCAGTTGTTCCAGCATTTGCAGTGATGATCAGTCACATCTTACAGGAAGGCAGGGTGAGCTGTCTGCGGTGAGCTGCAGAGGGTAACCATTCAACTTGCCCAAGCTGTACTCAAAGCAGGCAAAGCCCTGTATTTCCAAAGCAGCACAAGGCAAACATGAAGTCCCACTGCCTCTCTTGTGCTAGTGCTGGGGATGCGCCATGGGGCTACCCAGCCTTCCCCTTTCTCAAGTGTAAATAAAGTAAGTTTCTATCAACATGTGTGGGTGTTGTGCTTCTTGGGCACAATAGCAGTCCTGGTCTAGTAGCCCCATTCTAGTAGTTTATATTTGTGTATTTGCTGCCCAGATGTAGCAGATGGTCATCTGAATGGATTTTCATTCTTTTGCTCTGTCTATGCCTCTTTGTCCCACACTTAAAATGCTTTCCCTCTTTCACTTAACAGCTTCTAGTATTTGTATTTATCACACCTCTGCAAATGATTCGAATGCACTGTGCAACATACTTAGTTATTTTTATATTTCCTAATAAAGATCTTTCCATGTTTGTGTTCTCTGAACTCTGCCCAGATTCTCATCCCTTTCATTCCAGAGACTGCTGAGGTCCCTGGCAGTATTTCAAACTGCAGAGCAGTCAGAGGAATAGAAATCGCTGCTATGATGGAATAAACTCTGTCTTCAGCTACAAATTCTGCTGACCTTCAACTGCTATGTTTAAAGGTAGCATTGCCATCCATACCCTCATCTTCTGTGAGCGGGACTCGTGCTTTGGTGTGTCTCATATCCTAATCTCCATGGCATCTACACCTGTGACATGACCAGCAGGTATCACACCCTGTTCCCCACAAGGTCTGCAAGTCAATGCTTATGTGTTGTATTTAGGAGCTTATTTAATTTCTTCTTCATGCGTATAGTTTTCAGAGGGTTTTCAGGAGAGGGATTTTGCAGAGCTGATTAAAGTGATAGGAAGTCTTGCACTTAACCTGAGCATCTTGCATCTTTCTGTAAACACTGAATTAAGAGCCGCTCTCTGAAATGAGAGAGCTGTCTTAAAACCAGACTCAATACAGCCTAGTGCTAATAAAACCATCAGTTTAATTTAACATGGCTATGCCTGTGTAATAAAGCAGGTAGAAGATAACATACCTCAGTAAGTCCTATACTTTGTATTTGATAGATCTAGTTTACCATGATGCATGCACTGCCTGCAGATC
>VWYI01015716.1:0-16819 GCA_013399455.1 Anthoscopus minutus
AAAAAAAAAAAAGAAAAAAGAAAGGAGGGAAGTGTTTGTGCAGAAGATACAGGACTGGATGAAACAGCTACTGTAAAACGCAATTTAATTCAAGACAAAACACATCCAGGCAAGAGCTCCTTTTCCTCCAGAAGCCTGTGGGGATCACTTGGTGCCTGGAGTTCACCCTTAAACCTCCTTTTCACATCATCACCTTTAGAAACTGAGATGATGATGTAATGACCTTAAACCTTGTACCAACCAATGTTCTTTGTAGCAATGAGCTCAGAGGAAATAGAATCATAAAATCCCAAAATGGATTTGGTTGGAAGGGACTTTTGAAGCTCATCTTGTTCCATCCATGGGCAGGGATACTTTCCATTATCCCAGGCTCCTCTAAAATTCCTCCCCCACTGCAAAGTCAAAGTGTTTATTTGGAAAGAAAGAAAAAAAAAAGTCTGCTCTTTACGGAGAATAGCAACACCCTTGTTTTATTAGAATTGACCCAAACTTTGAGATCCTCTGAGCTGCTGCTTCACAATTATCAGAAAATATGGCTCAAAAGCACTGTTCCCGGGCTCATTAGGGGAGAGCACATTTTTACCTTCTTTAGGATCTTTAGAACATTTTGGTTAGGCTGGGTTTCATCACACAGGAATCAGATGAAACATCTGAGAACACCAGGATACCCGACAGTGACTGGAATAACAGGGAACTGCTGGAATGACCATGTCTGGAAGTGTGTAAATGGCATGTAGACATGGGACAGGGTTTAGTGGTGAACATGATGGTGCTGAGCTGGTGGCTGGACTCAAAAGTCTTCTAAAAGGGACCTGAGACCTTTCTCCCTCCCACCACAGATGGGCCTCACTCTTTAGGGTGTCATCAACGTCCCACAACACAGCCAGGACTAGGATACAAGAATTAAAAAAATTTCCTTCAATGTTTATGAGGGAATTTTGGTAATGCCCCAGGGATCTTGGATCAAACAGCTGCTCCCAGGGAAAAGGAAGATGAGCTCATTCCAGGCTTTAAAAAAAAGCTCCATTTTCAGCTGGAGAATTAAAGCTGGAAGAAAAGCACTGCCTGAACCCCCTGAATGTTAAGCTAGGTATGATTTGAATAAAGCCATCTGCAGCCTTTAATGCTCCATACTGAAAAGGACAGGATTCTGAGTGACATCATCAAATCTAAAAGTGTTTTCATTGGGCGCATCCTTCAAGGTGGAAAACCTCTTTTCATTTTAAGACCTGTTTAAGAAGTCTCTGCACTAGAGAGGCGCAATTTCCCTGCAGAAAGCTTGTTTTTCCTTTGAAACATTTACATATAAATAGGCAAAATCGAGGTTTGGCACCCCTCTGAAAGGGAGCATGGTCTCCAGTGCACAGAGAACCTTTCCCAGTGCCTTTTCCCATTTTTCACACTTTAATGGCACGTTTGTGTGAGCAGGAGTGAACCTGCATCCCGCTTTTCTATTAACCTATTGATGAAATAATCCATTTTAATGTGTTAAGTGTCAGGCTTTTCCCTTCCCTTTAAACAAATGGACTTTTTCCACAGAGATGCTGAGCTCCTGATACATCCACGTGCATCCTTTAGCATCGATTAGGCTCCCGCCTGCTTCCTCCAGGTGCTCTCCTGCCTTTGAGGATTCAATAAAGGTTTGGACACTGCCAAGCAAAGCCTCTGCAGGGTGACTGATGTGTCAGGGAGAGCAGAGCCATCCTACCCTGCCTGCCTCTGGATTTACACACTTTTGTCACCCACAACCAGGCTGGAATAGGCCCTGCAGGTCATTATCTACTTGCTTTGTCATTGAATTATTTCCCAGGATATTCAGTTTGTCTGCTTTGGGTTCACTTCCAAAGTTAACCCAACAAAGCTCTTGTTGCCAGAGATATCTATCTATATCTAATCTATATTTATATCTGTATCTATATCTACATCTACGTCTATATCATCCATGTAATTGACATAATCTATATCTCTCTAAATATCTACATCTATGTCTATTATCCAGATCTATTTTCTCTATCATATACATGCTTAATCAAATAAACCCCAACTGGTTACCAATAAAAGGCTGTAAGAAACACTTAACTACCTAACAGCAAAACACCCATATAAAAAAAAAAGATCTTTAAGGCAAGATTGATTTTGAAGGAGTTTTTGGAAGTGTGTTTTCTTCTAAAAACACCACCAAGAGGTGTTTCTAACTAAAGATTCCAGGAAAAAAACCAGACAAACTTTCTCAAACCTCAAACATCTGGAATGAAGTTAACAACTTGCCAGTATTTAATTTAACTTTGCTGAAGTGCCAATCAGTATTGGTCCTGGGATATTGAGGATCCAGGGCAGCTGTGGCCATCCCATCAAGATCAAGGCCAGTATCTGAAGAAACACCACCATGGCCACTAAGCCACACCAGAAAATGCCACATTTACTCAGATCTTGAACACCTCTAGGGATGGTGACTCCAGCACTGCCTTGAGCAGCCTGTTCTGATGCCTGACCACCCTTTCAGTGGTCCCTCATCAGGGAGTGGTGGCAGCAGCTGCAGCTCTGTCCAGCTGGATCTGGGGACACAAATCATCCCTATGCTGATGCTTTTGAGCGCTCCCCCAGAGCTGAACTACCCCAATTTTTGTAAAATAAGCTTTTACACCTGCACATCTCAGAGTGAGAAGAGATATGTTGGTATAGGAAGGAGGAAACAAGGCTTCAGGACAGCCTTTTGTTAAGATATGGAGGAATAGGGAATCAATTAAACTTAATCACACCCAATTACCACCTCTCTTTGTATTTGCTCAGGCAATAACTTTACAGCTGTAAGCAGCCCCTCGAAGACAGAATTTCTGTGTTTGCTGTCTTTAATAGGGCTGCTATTTATTATCTGCTAATGAATCTGCTTGTCCTGCCTAGTTTTGATTAGTCAGGTTCTGTAGTAAGTATATTTACTACCACTGTGATCATGCAGCATTATTTCCAAAAGCAGGAGGAAGGGTTTAAACCCTTGTGTGATCTGAGGTCACATCTGTTTGTCACCTGGGAAGTTCTCCAAGGATGCTCAGGATATTACATTCAACAATACACTGCATTAACCCTTTCCAACCTGCTCCAATTCAGTTCTTTTTTACATTTTGATAAGCAGAAACACACTTTTATTCCTGGGAGAATGTTCATACGTACAGTCTAACCCTGAAAAACTCCCTCCAGTGCTGCAGCGAGCCATTCCAGATGTGCTAATGTCACCTCTGGTCTCGCTGTGACAGAGTTCTCTGCTGATTAGATAAATAGTCCTCAGATAGCTGATTAAAAGCTGCTGTGGCCGTTGCGGCTGAGCTTCACCAGCCATGTTGGAGGTAGAAGTGTGCATGAATTACATCCCTGGAGTGTGCTGAGCAGTGCTGATTAAATGAGGCACGCCACAGCCCTCAGCATCAATTATCAGAAATAATAGGATCTCTGCACCTAGGCTGGGGGAAAGGGGCTGACGTGTCATGTGCTTCCCAGAGCATCCTCCCAGTGCCTGTGGGACTGAAATAACAGCGGCCGGGCACCCCAACAACACTGCTCTGCTCTGGATGTGCAGCAATTAAAACAATGAGGAGGTGGCTGAGAAAAATCACCCTCCCACAGCACAGGCCAGGGGAGTTTCTCCAGGTACCACCTGTGTGACATTTGCACAGGAAAACTGATTTATAAGAGGCGGACCAGAAGGCAAAACTGAATATTTAGGGATAAACTTCAGCACACCGCCTGCTCTTGCTCGAGTTTTCCTGCACCACGTGTGGTTATATCAGGGGCAGGCTGGGGAGTTTCCCTTCTTCTTGGTCAGCAACTTGTCCAACAAGACCCCACTCTTTGGTCAGAGGATTGAAATGATTTCATTAATATGCAGCTCAGGAGATTCTTCAATTGTGCAAATTTGTCCCTGTGGCTGTGAAGGGGCTTGACATTGTCTTGCCCTATGTGAAAGCAGAAATGACAAAAATTCCTCAAAAAAGGGTTAAAAAAACCCCAAAACCAATCCCTGGCCTATCTAATATACATCTATACATAAATACATATTTCTAAGTAAAATGAACTGGATATTGCATTTCAATATCTGATCAACACTAAATTTTAAAATTAAAAAATACCACAAAATGCATGGATCCTATACAAAACACTCATAAAATGGTTTGGGTTGGACAGGACCTTAAAGACCATCTGGTTCCACTCCTGCCAAGAGAAAGGATAAGTATGTTCACTGTTTTTCTATTTACTAAATCAGATTTCTACAATGAACCCATCTTTCAAACACCTGAATGTGACTCTAAAGTTTCCCAATATTTCTGTTTGGAGCAGAAGGGATAATCAAGGTATATGCCCCAAAAGACCAAAAAAACGGGGAGACAGAAGATATTTCATACAGCGGCAGTTCTTAATATGCCCTTTTTGAACTCCAGAACACTCAGAAAAAAAACAAGCTGATGTGAAGTAAATTAAGAAAAGTGCTGAATTACAAAAATTTTCCCAAACACAAGTAAAACTGTATGTCTGGCCCAAAAAAACCCCCAACTCCTTCCCCTGCGACTGAAATCCTTTCCTATGCTCTATTTTAAACCCACAAAACACTCTAAAAGTAATACTTCAAGTCATATTAATAGTTAATTACGTTTGGCTTCTCTTCAGCTTTGAACATTTGAAATGAAGAGGGGAAAAAAATGAAAACACATTCATACTTCGGCTGGTGACAGGGGAAAAAAGTTACTTTAATTAAACATTTCTAAAAAATGTTTTTAGTTCTTCCCCCCCTACCCCTTGCAATATTTCTCCATCCAAACTTCTGCAGTAGGTAAAGGATCCACTAAATGATTTCAGTGCCTTTCCAATACACTATAAACACACAAGATTCTAATTGACAAAAAGGAAATGGTAATTGGAAACATTTTTCTCAGTTTTTCATTATCTGAAGCAGAAAATTATGGCTCTTTTCTACACACACAAAAAAAATCCTTTTCCACCAACTAGAAAAATTGTCTTTTAATAAAAGCTTTAAATTATACTATCATATTTCAAAGGCAATGAACAGTTAAAGCAGCTAATCAAAGGTATAATTATTTAATGACTCTGACTCCTGCTATCTAACGGGGCTGGAATGGCTTGGCTGTGATCACCAGACCCCCAGCTCCAGCTCTGCAAAACAAGCCCCTGGCTGGGAGCATTCCAGCCATCCATTCCTAAGGTTAGCTCCTCCAATTTTGGTTGACTTCACCAGCCAGCTGAGCTATTAGGGAATTAAGGGAAATCAGTTTGTCACCCTGCCACCGATTTTTTGTACACATCTGGACTAAAAAACCCACAAAACACCCATAAGATGTTTTCCTGCAGAGGAAATGAAAATATTTCCGTGACAAAATGGGATTTGTCAAGATCATCATTGATTTTTTTCACTTTTAATGCTACATGACAGTTTTCCGTAAACCCCAGCTGCCCCATTCTAGTAATTCAAATGTTAAAAACCCTCCACAACATGTTCATTGAAAATTTGTCTTAAATGCATTTTAATATTATTGAAAGAAATCTTTATTAATTTACTCCAGGTGAGTGAAGCATTGAGCAAGCTGAGCTTCTGACTCCATTCCATTGCTTTTCTCTTATCTTTTACAGCTGAAAATGTGACTGGAATGACATGTAATGATCAGGCATTAATTACCAGAGCAATCCAAGAGCGTATTGTGCACCTTGGCTTATTTTTGATTTATAACAGAGCGGTTTGTGCCATTACATCGGAGCCTCAACTCTAAATATGAACTTCTATTATACTTTTTCTGTTGTACTCAATTCCCTTTTTTTTGGCTACACAATTAGCTTTCACAGAATCACAAAGGTTGGAAAAGACCTCCAAGATTATCAAGTCCAACATTTCACCAAATGTCACAAAGCCCAACAGCAAAGTGCTACAAATACTCATTTTTTGAACACTTCCAGGGATGGCGACTCCACCACTTCCCTGAGCAGCCTGTTCCATCTAATCCAAGATACCTCTGGAATTTCAAAGATATTCACATTTCTATCCAATTATCTTTATCCTGAGGTCACCAGGATCATGGGAGCTCAGGTGACACCAGCACCTGGGGTGGCACTGGAAACCAGCCACGGTGAGGGAGCTGCCCCTCCCAGCACTGCACCTTGCAGCCAAAGGGGATCAAAGGGGACACCACACCTAGTGGGAGTGGCACCTGTGACAACAAACCCTGCTAGATGGGACATCAAAACTGCCCAGGCTTTCAGAGCCTTCCTGGAAAAGCTGCCATTGTCACGGAACAGCTTGGGCTGGAAGGGTCATGCAGTGCAGCCTCCCAGCAGGAACAATTCTGCACCATGAAATGCACCTGCACTAAACCCCTGCCACTGCACCTGCAAGGAGATCAGGAAAAAAGCTTCGCATAGGGTGGCTGAAGAGGAAGCAGATTTGGGGGAAGAATCCAGGAAATTTCTGCCAAGGTGTCTTACAGGAAGAAAGTCAAGACTGAGCTGGGACCCAGGGAGCACAATATTTATTAAATTCTTCTAGCTCTCATTTCCTGGAGATTTTTTGTAGATACAAATGATGAAGAATTTGATTTTCTCAATGCCCAGGTTAGGCATCAGAGTTACTGTGATATTCCAGCTTTGACTTACACTGAAATATAAACTACTGAAGAGAAATCAGAATTACTGCTACCATCTCCCATTTTGCTCACCTTTAATCCACATCATCCACCCTACAGCAAAAGGTAAGTTCATACTAGGTAAATAAAAACCAAGGCACACAGTAATACACAAACCCCATATATGTATGTATATAACATAAAGAGGAATTCCTTGTGAATTCTCATCACTAGTGAAAAAAAGCAGGAGCCAGCCTACCAGAGTTAGGTGTTAATAGTTTAGCATGTCACTCTGCTTGTGGTGCAACTTCTCACACGAGAGTAGGGATTCCTCACTGGAAAGATCCTGGTTAGAGATTTATTGTGTCAAGGCCCTTCCCTACAAAGTGCTCAGCCACCTATGATGATTATTTCTCTATAAACCTGCATGATCATGCTAAGATAGGAAGGTCACCACGGAATCATTTAGGCTAGGGAAGACCTTTATAACCATCTCCCCTTTTTCCTGAGCTTCTACATCACCATGCACTGACAGAGGAGACTTCCAGTTCCTTGGCTAAATTGGAAAACACAGACCTGCAGATGCTGGGTCCTTCAGTACAGAGAGGACAATCTGAGCATGGAGGGTTCACTGGAACTCTGAGTTTAGTAGAAGTTCCAACTCAGTAGTGCACCCACAAACTTTGCTGTGTCAGATGGAAATAGGACAGTACAAGGGGGAATGGTTTAAACCCGCCAGAGGGAAATTGGGATACTGGGAAGAAATTCTTCCCTGTGAGGGTGGGGAGGCCCTGGCACAGGGTGCCCAGAGAAGCTGTGGCTGCCCCTGGACCCCTGGAAATGTCCAAGGCCAGGTTGGAGGGGGCTTGGAACAATCTGTGATAGTGGAAGGTGTCCGTGGCCATGGCAGCAGGTGGAACTGGATGGACTTTGAAGTTCCTTCTAAACCAAACCAAATCAAACCAAACCATTTTAGGACAAATCTATTAATTTGCATTTTAGAGCTCCTCAGAACCTGCACAATTGAACAGCCACCTCAAAGCCAGCAATGGGACAAAGAAGCACGGAATTTTCACAAGGAGTTTATGCATTTCCCGATATATCTTCCCAAACTCACTGCTCAAGCAAAACTTACTGCACAGGTGTCCTGGGGCGACTTTATGATGCCTGTATCCCCAAATTGTGTGTTCTGTTTATGTTACATATGAAGTTCTGCACATTTAAGATTGGTTCTGAGAGCGAAGAAGAGAAAGAAGAAGCGCACAGTTTGTTTTCAGAAACAGCTTTCACTCCCCCACAGCTCTCTCCAGACGGTGTTGTCTGCAGCACGGACAGACAGCGGGACAGAGCTCTCCTTTGCTTTTAGTTAGTTTTTAGCTAGCTGGGGCAGGGAAGTTCCCTGGACTGTGGTTTCCTTTTTCCTTTTTCCTTGGATCTGTTCAAACCTGCTCTAGACTGGAAACCCAGCACACCCCAGGAGCTCACGCCTGTGGCCCACCAGGGTCTGGGCCTCGGCACTCTCCGGCACCTGAGAGACTGAGAAGGGACTGAGCGAGCCGAGCTGCACCTCACAGCAAGGACTTTCCTGCATTTGCCATCTCTTTGAACAGCGAGAAGTTTCATTGTTTAATATTATTCCATTTTTATGCTTGTGAATATTTTGCTTGTTAAATAAACAGCTTTTTCCACTTTCCTTCAAGGAATTTTTTTCCCAAACCAGTTGAGGGAGGGGCAGCTTGAATCTGTTTCTTTTCCTGGAGAGACCCCATTTGGAGGTTTCCTCTCAAATTTGTCCTAAACCAGGACAACAGGTCTCAATTCCTCTGGGGAAGGAGTTTTAAGCCAGCCCTCTTCCTAGGGAGAAATTAAATACTAAGACACCCAATCAGAAAAATTCTTTCCAAGGGCAAAGAAAATATTTTATCTCCTCTCCACAGATTGCATTTCCAAGGGCTTCACCCACAGAAAGCTGCTATCACCTATGGCTGTATTGGGTGGGGCTTCTCAGATTTGATGTTAACTTGCACAATATCAGTGAAAAATGTAAAACCATGAAGTTGAAGATGTTTGTGATTTGCTATTACCCAGGATCTGCCCAGATCTTTGCACAAATCTATCCAGCTCAGGTTGTGGCTGCTCTTACACAAAGGTTGTCATCCTTGTAATTTAACTTTTGCAATTTGACTTTTTTTTTAAAAGCTGGGGTTGCTGGAAATCCCTGAGGAACTGCTGTGGTTAGTTCTGGAATGAAATCAGGAAAAGGAGGATGGGATTTGCTATTTGCACATTTTGAACATGTTATGCAGGGCCCACACAAACCCAGCAAGGCTGAAGTGCCAAGCCACGAATTAAGAGACTCACCGCAAAGTTGTGCTGCCTTTCACCTTTCTAGCAAAACCCCGAGTAACAGCTGCATGAATAACTAGCCTTTGCAGATAAATATTAAATCCTGAATTTACATCAGCAGCTGGTGTCACAGGAAGCCACAGCTCCAAGTTGTTAACTCCAAACTGGCTCAACCACAACGCCTGTTACTAATCGCTTATTGAATAATGGAAGTGACACAACTGATAAAAGGTTTCAATCCTGGAAAAAAATGATTTATAGTATTTCACTCCACTGGCACTGTTATTTGTGTGACAAATGGATGGACAGACACCAGTTAATCTCCACACACTTCCAACTTGGATTTGGCAGCTCCTGCCGGAGCATCCAAATAAACAGGCCCCGCTAACAATGCAGCCACGCTGGTGTGAGGGGCTGAATGCTGGCATTCTATCAAGGCTGGGCCCCAAATCAATCCACCCAATGGATTTCACTTTTTGGTGGTAGTGGGGGGCGGGGAGGGCATGGCTAGGAAGAGGAGTATCCTGATAAAAGCAGCTCGGGAGAGCAGCTCCGCTCCTCCAGCTCAGAGATGGAATCATCAATAGCAGTGAGGCATTAATGGTTTCACAAGGCTCCAGATCCTTCACGGATTTTTCCTGATGGCCAAAGCTGAAGTGCAGCATCACCCACAGCTGTCAAGGCTATTATGTTGCAGTGTAGTATTACTGTGCACTGCAAATCGCATCTTGCCCTCACCTGGGAGAGAGAGATGGGGCTGCTTTTGAGGCAGAATAGACCAGGATTTCCCCCTCCTGAGAAATGAATGGAGCTTTAAATTTACAAGCAGCACATCAACAGCAGCTTTATCTCACTGGTTTTATCAGCAGCATCCTGCTCCCTGCAGAAGTCAAACCTATTTTATCAAGCCACTCCTTCAAATGCAGCAAACCCCTCAGAGCGCCGAGCTTCCATGAGTCTGTGTTATTCTCTTGGGTTACTTTTCAGCTTTTCACCCCAAATCTGCCATTTTTCCCATTCAAAAAAATCATTTCCATGACTATAAAAATCATGCCTCCCCTGCCACAGGCAGGGACATCTTCCACTAGAACAGGTTGCTCCAACCCCCATCCATTCTGGCCTTGGACACTTCCAGGGATCCAGGGGCAGCCTCAGCTTCTCTGGGCACCCTGTGCCAGGGCCTCCCCACCCTCACAGGGAAGAATTTCTTCCGAATATCTGATCTAAACCTGGACAGAGAACACAAAGCCCCAGCAGATGAATCTCTGGGCTGGTCACAGAAAGACAAGAGCTCTGTTTGCACAGAGGAGAACATTCAGAGGAGAGGGGGATGAGGACCTGATAAACTAGAAGCAGCAAGAATTTTCTTCAAAAGGCCTAGAAGGTCTCTGGAGAGCTAAAAATCCTACAGGCTGCACTCCCAGTAGCAGGAGAAATACAGATGGAGTAGGAAGATATCATGGGAAGCAAGGAAAAAAATCCCCATTCACAACTTCTTGTGATCTCAGGTCTAATGGGGTGTATTTGCTCTTGAAAGATACTTGTAATAATGCAGCATGAAAAATTGCTCAGCTTTTTATTCCCTGACAATCTCCTGTGAGAGACCTGGATAACTCTGTGACTTTGCCAATGGAAATTGCTTTCTAACCACACCACATATCAGCCTTCCCAGGATTTCACAGCAGACCAGTACGGGGTTAAATAATACACAGATTCTTCAGAACCTCTTCCCTCCTTTCAGTTCTCTGCAACATTCCCATTGCTACAAGATCCCTTCAAAATTAAATTATCTTTCCATGTGGAGTTAACTTGCAGGTACAGAAATGGTACAAAGCCCCCCACACTAATACAAAACGACTGCCAAAACACTGTGCAGTTAAATATAATAAAGGTTGATACAGATTATTTCCTTTAGTGAGCATGTCTGAACTTGCTTGGTGGGTAAGAACAAATGGGTTTGGTAAAGAAACTGAGCATGAAAAATCAGGTAAGACAAGGTGCAATCAAAAGCTGATGAGAAAATCAGAGCTATTGGCCAGACACTGCACTCCTGGGTTCCCCCACAGTGACAGAACTTTGTCCCCAGGTGAGCTGGAATGTCACTGAGAGGATAAAAACCCCTTAAAAATGCTGTGCTAAATACAGTCAGCTTTTCCTGCCTGGAATGGGAATAAGCTGGATGTGCTGAAAAATTGTGAGTAATCAATTCATGCTCTGAAGTTATTGTAAATTGTAAAGAGGAGAACCTCACCTTATTGATTGGTGTAGCACAGGGAAGCAGATTCACCCAAAAAATGGAGGAGAAATCATGAAACCTGTCCCCAGAAATGGACAGCTGGGATAGAAACAGGCACTTGGAGGGAATTTTGTCTACTTCATCTCTCAGCATTCCCCCAGCCCATCCCTCCTACCCCCCTGCAAAAAGCAGCTGGACTTCTGACTAAAATTGCCATCATGGAGGTGTCTGGCAGTACTTTTTATTTAGAGATTAAAATCTCCATCACGTCTTTCCAAAAAGCTTTTTTGGAGTGAAAATAAAAAAGGAGATAATAAAAAGAAATTCACTTTGAATTTGTCCATCAAACTGAAGTTGATGTGTTAGGACAGACCCATAAAAAAATGAGCACCCAGTAAGACTAAGAGCTAGGAGGTGACAATTCCTACATGTATGAGTGTGGTATTGTCTTGAAATGACAAAACTCCTTTGTACTTCACAGAGGCTCCATGATCTACTTCTCTCTGGAAAGATAAGTGGAATGAACAAGAATCCTCTTAATGTTCCTTATATATTCAACATCCTCCTCCAAGCAGGACCAAAGCCCAGAAAAATTCTGACAAGCAGAGACTCAAAGAGATTCAATGTGCTGGCTCCTTTGCTGCTCAGAAGACCATTCTGGATTTTATTCTGGCTCTAGGGGACAGTCTGTGTCAATCTTTTCTTCTTTTTTTTTTCCACAAGTGTTGCAGGTTAAACTTTGTGCCTAACAACCCTGACAGCGTCCCGACATTTTTTAGACGAGCCATTGAGTAGCATTATGACAAATTATGGGGCTTGATGACATGTAAAAGGAACATCTCCTCCACTCAGAGGCCGTGGAGGAAATAAAAAGACTGACAGAATTATTCCTGGCAAAAAAGCCAACCAAACAAAAACCAATCAACCAAAAAAAAACATATAGGGAAGCAGCAAGGTTCATTATGGATAGATTATTCATGATTCAGGAGTTCATTATTAATGGATTATTTAGAAGTATTTCCAAAGTGTTGTCAGCTGTTCCTCTGGGAATAGCTTTTCAATAATATCCACAACTTAAAGAATGATGAACTATATTGATATTTTTATTACTAGAGGCAGCAGGTAATCACCAATATGTCTAAGAGAAAAGCAAAGACCTATTTCAAAACTCCTCCACAGGTATTTTTTCACGTCATAACAGCTCTGGGCATATTCTGTACTCTTTACTTAGTAATAAATGACAGTGCTGCACTTAAAACCTTGTGTATATGGAATTTTGTAGCAGCAGATCCTGATGTTCTGTGACTCTGGGATTCTACGCAGACCTGCTCTATTAGTCCACCCTTAAAAATAAATAAAATAAAATAAAATACAATACAATAATAAAGTCTAGGATCACACCAGTAATTGAAGCCCAGGTCTCCTCTTCCACAGAGAGAGAGACCTCCCCATCATTCCAGTACATCCCACTCTTCCACAGGTTACCAAAGATCAGCTTCTCACTTCATATCCGGGATCCAAAGTTTAACCATTAGAAATGGTGACCTAATTATTAATGAGTTTGCCTGGACAAACCAGTGTCTAATTGTACTCAGAGAGACTGAGAAATAAAGATTGAAGCTGACAAATCACTAACAATTAATCAATTTTCACATCCTCCTTATAATCACTATGGATCCTCACACCAGAGTCTTTAGGTAATCTGGCGAGTATTAACTTAAATTTTACCTTATTATTAACAACATTAAGCACATATTAGTCTATGATTTATTACAATTAGGTTTGTTCTAATTTAATTAAACACAGAGGCCTCTTAAGTATTCTGTGAAACTCAGGTATGTTGCCTGGCAAGTGGGGTCCTTCTGAAAATTATTTTTCAGGAATCCTCAGTGATATTTTAGAGATCTCCAAATGGGAACTATTACCATGGATGAGAACTTAGTTTTAAGATGAAAATGTACATTAGTCACTGGGTAAGTATTGCCAGACTTCCCTTCCCTACATCCACTTTCCAGGCTCAGATTTCTGGGTCATTCCTGCGTGATAAACACCAGATCTCATCATAAAATGGTGTTTATTTACAATAAAAAAGCAAGCAGCTATTTCTGACTGCCCATTCCAAGCCATGCACTGAACGGTGGCCAGCCAACCAAAAAGTGATTATGTGTGTGACAATGCTGATACTGAACCCAAAGTAATAATATTGCTTCCAATTTTAAGGTTAGGCAAACCATGAACTGCCCTTTTATGTATAAATATGTTGGTTAAAGCATTCAAGTTGTCTGGTAACGGGCTGGATTCCTTTTGTTTTGCTTTATTTTCTCTACCACAACAAAGCATCACCTTGGCTGGAAAGCCCCTCTGTTTACGATTGTCACAAACCAGCCAGCATCATGAACAATTTTCAAATGAGGATTTCAAAAGTAAAATATCCTTTTTTAAAAACTGTTTTCCCCTCAAAAAGCTTGCAGCACCACTACAACACCATGCACACAGCCACTGAAGTCCCAAAGGGAAGAGCTGTGGGAAGGAGAAAGAAGAGGGAGCCGAAATGGTCTTGGAGCTGCCAATTCCTTGTCAAATGAGGCAGATGCAGAAACTCCAGCCTGGCTTTGTCATCCATCACCAGAGAGTGCAGCTCGTCCTCCGTGGATTAAGGAGACGGATTCAGGGCAGTGGAGAAGGAGCCAAAGCCTCATCTGTGCCGTGCCGGCCTGGAAAGGCGAAGGCGGACATGGGGCCAGCAAGGGCCCAGCACCTCTCACTGCACAAACCCTGCACTCTGCAGCCTCCCAGGTCACAACCCAAACCTAAAAAGCATTGTCCCACAGATGTTCCACATGCCAGCATCCAACTCCAATGGGAGATTTGCCATCACTCACTATCATCCTGAAATTACAGCCTTCTGAGTGTGTTTTCATAGTTATAGTTCACTTTCTCACGAGTGTTCTGTAAACAAAAGTTGTTCACCACGTTCCTTCTAAGAGATGTCATTTGATGGACTTTTGGTTTGACCAGTGTGATTGGAAAGGTGGTGACCTGACTCTCCAATCCCTGGTCATTGTCCAGGATCTATAAATATCGAAGTCAAAGAATAAATCTTCTTCTTTCCTGTTCTAACACTGCACTGTGTTGGTGTGGCTCATTCCACACGGAGCCTCAGGGAGCTGGCAGTGCCCCTGTTAAACAGTACTGGAATCTGTTCCGTGACTGCCTCTTCCCAGCCCTCAGGTGAGCAATTCCTTGGGAAAACCACATATTCCCACAGGCAGCAGGCTCAAAGAACCCAGTCCATGCTGCAAGAAAGTCAGCAGAACCAACGAGGGAGAATTTCTCTCCTTGAAAAGTTTACCTTTCCAAGGATTTTACCTCCCTGATGGAGAGCAAGATGGAAAATTTTGAGCTGCCCTTCAAGTTTATTATGATTTGGACACCAAAGATGCACCAAGAGGGCCCAGAGTCAAACCTCCCCTCTCTCAGGGTGGGCAAACCCTGGCTGCTGGCACAGGGGTGAGCACACACAGCTCAGCAAATACAGACCCAGAGGAGCTTCTCTTCCAGAGGGAGGGAAAAAAAGGATCCTCATAGCTCTTCTGGGCTGCCTGGAACCAGTAAAATGTTACCACAAAATACACACAAATACCCCCAAACCAGGATCTGGAAATTCAGACAACAGCTAAACCTGAATTCATTGGAACAAAACCCAACAGCTCAAAAACCCACTAAGATGACATTTTTTTGCTGTGAATTCCAGTCCGACCCCTATGTGGGAGGTGAAAACTGACTTAAAGAAGACAAAAAATTAAAAAAAAAAAATTAAAGCTGTTTTTTTAGAGGTGGGACTGATCAACCTGAGCTTAGTTTTAGGGAAAACCCTGCCCACAATCCAAATAACAGGGAAGCAGTAGAATAGGGGCAGTACCACGAGGGGGTCATTTAGTGGCAGAAACACTGTCAGGAAAGGCTGGAAGCCTGCAGGACTGTAAGAATTTCAGGCAGGTGGAGAAAAATCATACTTATTAATGGAAATAAAAATTTGAGGGTGATACTGAAGCATTTTAATTGCATTTCTCCATCCTCTGCCACAGCACATTCCAAACATAAGCTCTTCATTTGATGCATGGATAACACAGGACTGTACTCCAGCTTACAATAAAGTCCTACTCCCATCTCTTTGAACCACACATGCATCCAAAATCTAGGAATTGCAGGATATTCAAATGTGAGAAACCAGAGTGGTGGCACTGAACAAGAAGCATCACTGACAATTAAGTATTTCCTTCTCTGGTGCCTGGAGTTCGATAGGCACAGCTTTAATGATTTTATTTTCATTTGAAGGGGCCTGAATGAAGGAAGATGTGATGTTTTCACAGAGGAGAAATAAACAGCAGCCTAATCAGCCTCTGAGACACAAGAATCTAAATGAAGGACCCAGCCACTGACCCTTTGCCTCTTTTAAAGCACATGGATTTATCCTCGTTACAGGATAAAAACAGCCCTGGCTCTGCTTGGGAACATCAGCCTCGTACCTCTCACAGACAATCCCGGTGTTTCCTGGCACAGGTGCCAAAATAGACATGTCCCGGCAGCCCAGAGGTTAAACTGGATTAATTCCTAAAACCAGAATGCTGATCTGCTGTCATTTAACATGTGCTCAACATGTGTGCTCAGCAGCAACTGGAAATGAAATATCTTAAATATTATCAAACGGTACATCATTAAATAGAAATTAGATGGAAACAGGGGAAAGCAAAAAATTGACTAGGAGTTCAGCTACTCTAAATGGCTAATACGGCCATTTTTCACCTGAAGCCCTCTCCAATACAGTTTTGCCATTAAGCAAAAACCTAAAGAAAGGTAATCAATTCCAACTAAAAAGCACTTCTCCTGGAATGACTGCACTTCAAACCCCTGGCTGGCTGCCAGCCTAGCCCCCACCCCCAGACAACAGCCATCAATGTTTCTGACTATCACAGGAGCACAAGGGGCCATGCATAATTGACTGGAAGATGGGCTAAAACTGTGCCCAATCAGTGTGTGATCAAAACCGCGTGGAATATTCAGCGCCACTTGATTACACGGAGCCTCGTCCTCCCGCTCTCCTCATGAAATCTCTTCAAGGTCCAGAGTACTGTAATAAGATCATTACTGTCAAGCGCTACGAATCGCAGGCAATGAGTCTTGGGATAGGAAGTCATACTTCACAAGCTCCTCTGGTCTTCCTTTTTTTTTCTTCCCCCCTCTCTCCCTCTCCCTCTTTTTTTTTTTTTTTTTTTGTATTTTACTGCGTGTTGAGGCAGCAAGGCGACGAGGTGACAGATAATGATCACATCACTGTGTGGCAACTAGAAAGGCACTTTTAAGAAAGAGCACAGAGAAATCAGCTTAAGAGAAACTCAAACAAAATTTTTTTTTTAAGGGCTTTTTCTTTTCCCCCCTCAAAAATTAAATAGAATTAAACTGTGCAGTATTCTCCTTTTATGAATTGTGATTTAATGTCATTGAATTTAATCATTTGACAGATTTTCATATTATCCCAAAGCCTATTACCTCACAGACAAATGGCCAATTTTCTCCAGCTCACGCTCACAAAAGAAACCTTTATTAATTTTTTTTTTCT
>VWYI01015716.1:16886-29652 GCA_013399455.1 Anthoscopus minutus
AACTGGTGGAAAATGTCAGTGATGAGGCCTGTTCAAGTTTCCCTTTTTACCTAGTGCTTCCTGGAGTTACACACCACATATGATGCATAACATCTATCACAAGTAACTGGTCTGTAAAGAGAAAGGTGGAGGGATAGAAAACAGGAGATTAAAGCACAGGGTATAAAATAAACATAGCGGAAAGCTCAGCACTGAAACCTCACACAGGGCACGTGGATCTACAACAGGGACTTCAGCTGATTTAAGGCGTAAAACAGGACAAAACAACATGGGTTTGAAATGACTGAATGGCCAGGAGCTGGAAATAAAGAGCTCGGCATCACTGTTACAGGGATGACATCAATACCACAAAGCATGGGAACTGGAGCGGCTCTGATTGTGGTTTTTAATTGGAGAAGGCTCCAGTGATGGGAAAACTGTTTAAGGGGAAGGGAAAGTCTGCCTTGCCCACATCTCCAGCACCTACAGCACCTCCATCACCTCCTCCAGGTGTGGCACCTCACATCATCTCCAGCACCTCCAGCAGATTAAAATCTGCACCACAGCATTCTCCATCTGATATTCCCTATGGAGAACCCCATCCTCACATATTTGTTCCCTTTCAAACACATTCCAGTGGGAGACTGCTCCTCAGATCTACTCTCTGAACATCATCATTGCATGAAAAGACTCAATTTCCACAGATCCCAGAATGGTTTGGGCTGGAAGGGACACTAAAGTCAACCTTGTCCCACCCTTGCCATGGGCAGGGACACCTTCCACTATACCCCAGGTTGCTCCAAGCCCTGTGTAACCTTGGACACTTCCAGAGATCCAGGGGCAGCCACAGCTTCTCTGGGCACCCTGTGCCAGGGCCTCAGCACCATCAGAGGGACGAATTCCTTCCCAACATCTGCCCTGAACTTACTCTTTCAGTCTGCAGCCAATATATGCATATCCAGCCATGTATTTAGTAAAATAGTGCATATTTATTGCCACTCTCCTCAGTTTTGGACATGTTTTTTAAAAAAATGTCACAAACACTTTGATAAGGAATCAAAATTTCCTGATCTACAGGTTGTTACTAAACCCATAATTGACTAAAATGTAGGGATTTGCAACTAAAAAGGAATTAATGACCTGTTATTGTTCTGTGTGTACCTCTTGATTATGAGCTCTTATCAGCCAAGAGCTGATATGTTTAATAAGCCTTGGGTAGACCAGACCTGACACAATCCCCCTTGAATTCCAGGACTGAGCTACCCACAGCAAACCTCCACAACCAGGGCTTCTGAAGGGAACTATTTAGGACTTCCACTCTTTAAAGGAAGCTGTTTCCCACTGGTAGCTCAATTCCAACATGCTGATGAGTTTTGAGGCATCTTTCAAAAACTCAATCTTCCTTCTACACCAAAAGACCCTGTTTTTATTGAAATTGTGACACTTTGCCTCGAGAGGTCAGTTACGTGGGAACAGGAGGACACAGTTATACTGAGCACCATACAGTTATCTGATTTCAGCCTTTTCACTGGCTGTAGCTTTACAATACATAATCACCTAATTTTATGGTATTTTAATTTAGGTATATACATTCATCATGAAGTGGAATTGCCCTACACTCCAGAAAAACTGGAAGGCACTTGTAGAACAGACATTCTTATTTAAGGAATAGAACCACCAACTTCTCTAGCAGGACTAACATTTTACAGGTACTCATCGCTACCTTGCATACATCACCTTTTGGACATCAGGAACTGTCCTCATAACCAAGGTCTCTGTGTCTTGCTGAGGACACTAATTACTCAAAGCCAGTGAAATGCTAAGGTGTCACTTGTTGTCATTCAGTTACAAAGCTACCCAAAGCTTCTTCCTTCCCCCCAAAAATCAGGCCAAATCCCAGCGCAGTACTGGATACACAGTGAGCCCTTCTGCTGTCACAGCGCTCAAAGCGGGACTAATTTTTAGGGAAACGTAGAAAATAAAATAAAGTGCTGTCATTCTCTCACTCTCCAGATGTGCCAGCGTGTGCAACCACCACCAGTTCATCCCAAGCCTCATCCTTTCCAGAATCCCCTTTTCCTGCTGACCACCACTGTGACGCTTTTCCTTTCAACCAGGCAGGCGGAACCGGCCGCCTCTCCTGACCCTGGCTTCTGAAGGGAAGCAGGAATCTTTCAACTTGTTTAGCCTGCCATGAAGTAGGTTAAAACAATAGGTGAGCTTCACCTCCCTTGTCTTTCACTCCTCAGCATCAACTTAAGTGTCTTTCAGCAGCAACCCTTTCATGTCAGGGAGGCTGTGGCAGCTGAGGCTCGAGGATTCCCAACAAGTGACCTTTCCGCCTTGGTTTAAAGCCAGACTCTGAAGATTCGGGCTGGTTTTATTAATTTCTGCCCTCCTGCTTCCCAGGTGCACAGCCCTCAGCCAGGACCGAGTTTCCTGTGGATGAAGTCACAGCTGATGAGTGGAATTAAGAGACCAGGGATGTTTTGACAGGCAGAGGTAATAAACTTGCAGACACTCAAACAAGCATCTGGCATTACGGACAACAGATACGGGCACACACCACTGGGATTTCTTTTTAAACTCATCTTGCAGGCAGAAAAAACACAGGTAGGTATTTCAATCATTTTTAATGCCAGCTAAACCCTAAGACCTGCTTTATTTTGGGAGGTATTGAAATTGTCTCCTAAAAAGCAGCTGAAGCAGAGTTGGTCAGGGCAGGTTTACAACTCTTCTGAGATAACCTACAAAATAAGGATGCAAATACTTAACACATTCCTGCAACCTCACTGAAAGCAAACTCATTAAAGTACAGGTTTAGGAAGTGGTGGGGTTTTTTTGTTTGTTTGTTTTTTTGTGGTTCTTTTTGGTTTTTTTGTGTGTCCAGTATGAAATGCATCAAAATGTTATTTGCTGCAATTCCTGAAATGTTTCATGTACAGGGAGGCCACACAAATGACACAACAACCAACAAACTGCAGGCAAAGAGAATTCAACAGTAACCCTAAATGGATTAAAAACCTGTTTAAAACCCCCCCAACCTTCCTAGTAATCTGCTTTATCCTGCCAACTCCCCCAGTTGCAAATAAATGATTCTTTTTTTCATTCAGCATTGCAGCCAAAATGCCACTTTTGTATCCCTCTCTCTTTAAGCCCTAAATATTTATTAAAACTATGAACATTTACTTCCTAAAACTTCAAGCACTTAAAGAGACCAGAAATAGAAACAAAACCTGCTATCACTAAACACTTTATCAGAAGATGCACAGAAATACTGCATGACAGGATGGGAATATACTCTTCTATGTGACTTGGGTCTGCATTTGGGATTTTAAGTACTATATGTATGTATTTATTTTTTAGAGGGGAAAAGCTTAAGATACCTCTTAACATTTTAGGGAGAGTACACCTGGGGAAAAGAAAAAAGAAAAAAAAAAAGCAAATTACTGTTTTTACTGTTTTCCCCTCCTGATTCATCCCCAGACTTTGTATTGTTGCTGACCCCCAACAGCATTACACAGCAGGCTGTAATTATTGACAGCTGATTTACAGGGACCAGCTAAAATAATTAGGATGGCAAGATCACCAGGAATAACTTCTGTGGTGTTTCTACATGGGCAAGACCTGCTTGCTGTACACTTGCTGTACTCTGATAGACTCTGAACAGCTTTTACTTGAAGAAGTCTTGGTGGCACTCAGCTCTGGGCATCACTTCAAGCAACACAATCCATCCAAGGACCTCAACATCCAATGGATTCAATTCCAAAGGTTATAAACTCTTTAATAGGTGAGTGGTTTTGCCCTTGCTGCAGCTGAAGGTCAAGACATTACATTTCAGAGAAAAGGCAGTGACGATGCTGTGGCTTTTTGTGCTGGAAAGGTTTCTCAACATGCTGTCCCCTCTGACAATGTTAGGTTTCTTCCAGACCATAAAAAGCCAAAGAAAAAAAAATTAAAAATATATCTTAGAGTAGCAAGCAAAAATACCCTTCTTCATCATGGTGCTTGATACAGTGTATGATAAGTAAGTATTAGCATTAGAAATGTCAAGTCCATCTGTCAAAGAAAGAACCTACTCTCCTATTTCTGCTCCTTCAGTTGTTTCCACTGAACTTCCAAAAGTCCCAAATGACTTTTTTTTTTTACATGCTTAGAGAAACAGAATTTTCTTTAGTTCAGTTTGGCCACTACATTTCCTAACCTCTGCACCCAAGGAAATGTATGTTAACTTTGTGTGGAGGATACCACAGTGTGGTGCCAAGAACGTTCCAATCACCTCAGGGTACAATGCCAGCAGGTAAATCACCAGGATGCTCAGGAAAGCTTAGGGTGGGCGACTGCAGTGGAAATGCCCACAGGTTTTCCATGCATTTCAGTGATCCTCTGCATTGCTTCTGATTTACCCACTTTAAAAAGCAAAACTTCAGGTGTTATACAGAGAACTGCATTTCCCTAATTCACCTTGTCATTCTGGCTGTGGGGTGGCTGAAAGGGAGACAAGGGAGATGCCAGCTGAAAGCACTGATGGTTTTGCTTATTGCTAAAAGAACAAATGAGAAGTCTCACTAAACCTTGTTCTTCCATTCACAGAAAACAAATATATCTTAATTTCCCACTTACCTAGGGCTCATTTTCAACACTCAGTGACACAAAACATGTGTGCTTTTAAAAAACAAGGGTTTTTAAAATACCTTTACCAGGTTACCCCGGGAAAAAAAAACAGGATTTCTCAGTAAACTGGGGTTCATCCTTTAGCTAAAAGCCAGAAAGTGTAAATCTGGAGTTGGGTCTGGACTGCACAGAGCAGCAATTCACCAGGAAAAGCAATTACCGCACAAGGTGCAGAGAACAAATAGCTTTGTGTTAAGAAAACAGTTCTGAAAAGAAACACAAAAGGTCCTTCTTTGTCCTTCAAAACTTCTTTAGAAACAAATGATGAAGAAGAACATGGACTTCAGAGAGTTTGGAAAGTCTACCAAAAGCTGCTGATCACATCCTGCTCCTTGAGCGCTGTTTCCCAGCTCCACCTGCGCACACGGCCATGAAGCTGAGGGGTTCTGACCCAGGATGCTGAGAGAGACAAAATTCTTCCCTGTGAGGGTGGGCAGGGCCCTGGCACAGGGTGCCCAGAGAAGCTGTGGCTGCCCTGGATCCCTGGAAGTGTCTCAGGCCAGGTTGGAGGGGGCTTGGAGCAGCCTGGGATAGTGGGAGGTGTCCCTGCCCATGTCCCACCCCACGGGGTGGAATGGATGGGATTTAAGGTCCCTTCCAACCCAACCCATTCCATGATCCGATGGTTTCCTGGAGGGAAGGAGTGGATCTACGCATCTCACTGGGATGTGGTTGTGCTGCCCCTACAGCAGACAGCAGTGCTAGTCCCACTGGCTGGATCTGTTAATGAAAAACTTGGAGAGCAGGGATGATCCCAGTGCTGAAAGGCAGCCTGGGGCTTTCCTAAAATCCCAGCGATGGATGGAGGGGAGGCAGGCTCCAGCTATGAAGCTTTAAAACTTAACAAGTAAGAAAAATAAACACTGGGAAAGATCTTTCTGTGAAGAGTATTTCCAAGAAAGCTTTTTAATTTTTCTGCCTGTTTTTCTAGCTGAAAAGCCTTCCTATTATCCCTGGCTGTTGCAGGAAGTGCAGCAGCACAAGGGGACCCAAACAGATGAGGCTCTGAGCAGCCATTCCTCTTTGAAACTCAGCTCTGTCTAATCCTGCTCCGAGCAACTTCAGGCAGCATGGTGGGAAAAAAACTGCTGGTTGCTGGCACCTTGCCTAATGTAAGCACTCCTGCTGCTACCCTCAAAAACACTGAGGGATTTTTTTCAGTGACAAGTTCTGCACAGAGAACTGAGAAACTTCTCCCTAGGTTTGGAAAATAAAAATTTCACAAGAATCTGATTTTCTGAAATAGGAATGGATTTTAATTTTGATTTTTGTCCAAATTCAGCACAAGTGTTTTAGCATTTTTGTTGCTGTGAGCATTGTCTCAGAAAAGCTGAAGAAAGATAAACTAAGGAAGATGAAAGAACCCATCCGAGAAAGAGAGGGCTGTGCATGTGCAGATAGTGTGGAGAGAGAAGAATCAGCATGACCTTTATGGAAGGGCATAAAAGGTATGAGCATCAGTCCTTGGAATTGGTGAACCATCCTGAGCTCAGTGTCCATCATCGTGATATCTGAATACTTGGGCAGAGGTCAATGATCAAAGTAGGCATGTTCAAGGAGGGAAAAAAAGCCCTGCAAAGTGCAGTAAAAATGCTCGAGTTTGCTGAAGACCAGATTTAAACCTCATTGAACACCTCAGCTTTGGTGCAGATGAAAATGAAGGAACCCAGAATTCCTGTTTGAAAGGTGACGCTTTGAAACGTGCCTGGAGCCACAGGAAGGCGACACAAAATCTAGAATTACCCACACCATTTAACTCTGATCCATTGTACCTGCCTGAGAACAGTGACTGCAGGAGGATCCTCCTTCTCTGCACATGGAGCCCAGGATTGCCAGGAGGAAGGAAGGAAGACATGGTTCTCCCACAGTTACCACCACAGGCTTCTGGAGCCCACTTGCAGCAAGTCACCTGCTGTTCCTCATTTTGGTCAGTGTTTGCATCTCCCAGAACATCTACTTTAATGGCCTAATTTGGATTTGTGGTCCTCAAAAGTGAAGTAATCCACTGAGGGTGCAAATCTACATAATGGTGGGGGAAGAAAAATCCCCAAGGGAATCTCTTAGGTCACTGGTCAGATTTGTAGCCGAGTGCAGGAGAGCAAGGAAATAATTGGAACTGAAAACTGCTTTGAAGTGCAAGACAGATGTGGAAATCACAGAATCGTGGAATATCCAGAGTTGCAAAGGACTCACAAGGATCATTGATCCAACTCCTGTCCCTGCAAAGACATCCCAACAACCCCATCCTGGGCATCCCTGGCAGTGCTGTCCAAACCGTCCTGCAGCTCTGGCAGCCTCAGGGCCATGCCCATTCCCCGGGGAGCCTGGGCAGTGCCCAGCACCCTCTAGGGGAAGAACCTTTCCCTGAGGTCCAGCCCAAACTCTTCTAACATTCAACTGTTTGGAGAAAATACCCAGAACAGCCTGAACCTGACTGGACTTCGAGGATCTTCCAGGCCTTTTCCAACCTGAACTATTCAGTGATTCTGCCTTGCACCAACATAGGTAACAGAAAATCCAAAGGCTGCCAGGATTTGGAAAGAGCAGCCCCCCCAGCCTTTTTGAGTCTTGCTAGGACGTCCTTAATGGGAATCTACAACCACTATTACTCTTTGTGAGACGCCCTTCTCCTAAAAGGACAGGGAGCTCGAGCACGCCTCATTGCCTTCTCCTTCAGCTCCCGCTGACAGACGAGGCTGCCTGTCCTCACTGTCAGCCATCCCCTCCCAGCTCTGCCAAGGATTCAAGGACCAGCAAGATTAGCTGTCTGCTGAAGGATGCCCAGAGCTCTGGGATGCCCAGAGCCCTGCCTGGAAACTTCTGATTCTGATTCTGCTCCTGTGGCCAAACCACCTCTTTCCAACAGCAGGGTTGTGCTTGAAAAGAGAAGTTGCAAAACTAAAGAATTTAACAACCACTGAGGCCCTCCGAAGACACAACTGGCAAGTCCAAAACAGAACAGAGTGCTCACCTCAGAAGACAAGTGAGAAAAGGCAGGTCAAAGGAAGCTAATGGTAGAGACATGCAGAGGTATAAACAATGTAATAGGAGGTGCTGGCACTGTTGGAGCATGTCCAATGGAGTTGGGGAAGGGGCTGGAGCCTTAGGAGAGGCTGAGGGAGCTGGGAAAGGGGCTCAGCCTGGAGCAAAGGAGGCTCAGGGGGAACTTCTGGCTCTGCGTAGCTCCTGACAGGAGGGGACAGCTGGGGGGTCAGGCTCTGCTCCCAGGGAATAGGGACAAAAGGAGAGGGAATGGCCTCAGGCTGGTCTGGGGCAGGGTCAGGCTGGATATTGGGGAAAATTTCTCCATGGAAAGGCCTGTCCAGTCCTGGCACAGCTGCCTAGAGTAGTGGTGGAGTCCCCATCCCAGGAGGGATTCAGAATTCGTGTGGATGTGGCACTTGGGGGACATACATTAGTGGTGGGCTTGGCAGTGCTGGGGACTTGATGGGTTTGACTTGATGATCTCAGAGGGCTTTTCCATCCTAAATGGAAATCCTTAAAGTCTCTTTAAGGCTCTCTGTGTGTTACTGAGATGCTGCTTGCCAACAACTTCTTTCCTTTCTGGAAGCACAGTGGTCCCATTTTTATAAGAGGGGACAATTTTGCTGAGTTAAGTCCAAGAGGATCTCAGATAACAGTGTGATGCTGGAAGACGAGGAGAAGAGGAAGAGGAAACAGAGGAGGATGAAGAGGACTCTGCAGCCAGAACAGGGACACCAGGGACAAGAGACCCAACGGCAAACCGCCCACTGCTCCCTCCGGGTCTGTGCCTGCAGCCCAGGACCACACAGGCTCCAGCTCCAGTGCCTTGTGAAAATAATCTCCCCGGGAGAAAGAAAACATACATCTATTAACTGCTCAGAAAGAGATTTTTCAAAGGCTCTCGATATCCAGCTGGTCTTGATTCATATTGACTTCAACAAAATATTCTTGGGCCAATGGTGAATGCTCTGAAAAATCCCCTCTGTAATTTGCCATTGAGGTATGAAAATAAGTGGTGTAAAACAGCTTTTTTAAAAGAAAAAAAAAGGCCAAATTAAAAATGAAAGGTTGAACTAAAATTTGGCTTTGGGCCATAAACTAGGAGGAAACTAACAGCAAAGATAGTTAAATGACTGGAGAGAGAACACAACAGGAGCTGTTATGAAAAAAAAGCTGATGGCTTTTTAAAAAATGATTTGTATAGACAGCTAGGGAAATAAATTCCAGATGTGATAGAAGTACAATTGAGAAATTAAATAAATGGAAAATAAGGATGACTAAGTAGTAGTTAACATGCCCCTTCTCAGTTGTATACTATTATTACATCTATTTTTAATGTCTCTTCAGCTGTCTGCAATTGTCATCCTTTTTTCAGAACTTGTTCCAACACTCTTTGATACTGAATTAGCTGTTTTTTTACTTTCCCATGCTTACAACCACATCTTTTTCTTACTCAACACTCCCCTTTTCCCACAATGTTATTCCATTGTCTCCCTTTTTCATCTCTCCTTATGTGTTGACTCCCCAGTTTCTGAGCCCTCCAACCACCCTCGTTCATCTTTTTTTTTTTCTGGAGCTCTTTTGGTTGAATCCTAGCATGTTTCTTTTCTTCTTTTCTAAAGCTGCAAGCATGTTTTATATGATATCTGGCTCCTGTACACATTGTTACCCCTTCAGAAGGGCATTGAACAGCTACAGCAGTGTGGAAATAGTAAGCTAAACTAAGGGAGAAAAAGAAGTTCTTTTTGGCTTTTGCTTTCTGGCTCATAAAAAAAAAAGAACCCAAACATTTAAACTCTCCCCTTTTCCCTTTTATCCTTAAATAACACAAGCTTTCCAAGAGCAGCTGAATATTCAGACAATGAGAGGCATCAGAAGTGTTGGCCGTTCTAGAGCTCAGGATGTGCCTAAGGAGATGTGATAACACAAGATTTAATAATACTGAAAAAAATACCCAAGTTCTGATGTGATCCGTAGGCTATGGAGTGAACCTGAATTTTTCCTCATTGTTAACCTTCCAAAAGTGCCTCTTCCTTACCTCAACATCTAATGATGCTTCGTATTAACTTGGGGACTCTGATTTATTTAAAAAAAAAAAAAGGCTCTAAACACATGTTAGGCAGCTGAATTCACCACTGTGATGCCTCAGATGGTTCAGCTCCATCATTACAAGCTCAGTCTTTAATTTCTCACAATTCCCTTTCCCTTGTGCATTCAGAGCCAAGGCTGTAGCTGAGCTAACAACACTCTTTGGAATGGCATTTTCAAAATCCAGGCTTGAATTATTTTTTTGAAACCTACCTTCAGCTGTGCCCGAGATCCCATCGGCTTTGAAGTTGCTTGTGCTTTTCTTCCGGCGGTGCTTCTTTCTGTTGGCGTGGGGGGAAGGAGGGGGGTCCAGTTTGGGGCTGGTGGTACTGGATATGCTGGGGCTGGAACACACTGAATCTCCCAGGCCAGTGTCTGCAGTTAGGTGGGAGGAAAAAAAAAAAGGGGAGAAAAATGAAAATGCTGTGAGATTTCAATGAGTTGGTTGCTAGAATCCAGGTTCTAAGCCCTGGCTGTTCACAAATACATTCTTGAACTCATGCAGGAGATTCTCCGAACAATATCCATAATTTTTTTCAAAAAGGTACAAAAAATACCCCAACTTGGCTGAAGTTTTGAGTCAAGTCCTGTTAAATTAACAGGACTCAGCATCAATTTTACGAGCAGGCCAGCTGGAACATACGAAAACAATGGCGAAGCACTTTATTGCTTCCAATTGCTCCTTCAAAGAACTTCTCCAGCCTCAAATTCATTCGTGTAACACTTGGACATTTTAATACATAAACTGAGATACCCCTGCATCCTCTGGATGTTCTCTGCTGTCATTAATATCAGACAGACACACACTGAAAAGGTGGTGATGACAATAAAGGAGGGAAAATAAAGCAAGTAATGACACCTGGTACAGGTGATAATTGTGTGATAAAGGGTTACTTCCTACCTGCTCCCAAGGAAAATAAATATTCCCATGCTACTCTGCTCAGTTTCCTGCTTTATTAACTCCAACAATTTTAAGAACTGAGTCTTTCCACATAGTAAATACTCAAATAACCTTAATCCAGGATTTCCTTCCATGGCTGATAATATGATTTTTGTTTAATTATTTGTTTGGTTTGGATTTTAATTATAAAATTCCACATAAAACCTACACTTAAAGGAAACTGCTTGCTATTATGGAAAGTGAAGCCATTTCCGGAACCTTGCTTAAAAACAATATTGCACCTTAGTGCAGTATCAGGACTGTATTTATGTGCCATATCCTTAAAATCTCTTAGACAGATATGCAACAAATACATTCCCATGATTGCCTTTTGGGGTTAAATTCTTGATGATTGGTTTCAGAATAGCAGACAAAGGGGAAAAAAAAATCCTTATTATAAAGCTTAAGTGTAATAACAGGAGTGCATTTATCTTTATATGTCAGAAAAATATCAAGTCCAAGATTATTTAAAAAGTAGCTTTTGATTTTTTTTTTTTGCATAGTTAAATTCCCACAGAACTGCCTATTTGACAAAACCCAACTTTAGTTTCTTTTTCCCCCTAATAAAGTTTATTTACTAATTACCCCCTAAGCACAGTTTTGCTCTAAGTTATTAGTGGGGGATAAATTATGTAGCTAATTGCCTGGCAAGAGAGACTAAAACAAACATTAATCTTTATATTAGGGATTTCTGTTCTTTTCCCTACATCCACTAGCTTGAAACCAGTTCTCAAGAATTTAACCCCAGAAAGGAATCATGGGAATGTATTTACTCTGTATTGGTGTAGGAGATTTTAAGGATTTGACTCATAACTGGTGCAAGTGGCTCTCCTGGCAGAGTTTGTTGTCTCTCCAGGAGAGGAAGAAGGCAAACCCAGGTGAAAATCCTGGTGGGAATTCTGTCAGCCAAGGGGTCACAGAACCCTTTGGATCCATGACATGGAAAGAAGATGCAGAAAGAGGGTGCCAAACACACAAGAGCATGAGCACAGATACAGTGGGGTTTCTGCCAGTCCCAAATACTGACCCTTCAGCTTAACTGTGGAGGTTTCCAATGGTGATACTTAAAAAGAAGGAAAAAACCCAGGATGCCCAGTGAAGCTGTAGCTGCCCCATCCCTGGAAGTGCCCAAGACCAGGCTGGATGGAGCTTGGAGCAGCCTGGGACAGTGGAAAGTGTCCCTCTGAGGTGTTAGAACTAGGTGATGTTTAATGTTCCTTCCAGCCCAAACCTTTCTGGGATTCTGTGATTCAAAATGCTTTACTTTCCCCTCCTCACTCCCAGCTTTCACCTTAGAAACAATTAAACCCATCCCAGTTCATCACCTCCTGCACTTGCAGCATCAACCACCCTGCCCTGCACCCATCAAATGGTAAAAAATCCACAATCCTGAGGCAATATCACAGAATATATCCTGTTAAAAACCATCAGGGTAGATCCACACACTGTGGCAGCTCTGTCTAATTTCCAGGCCATAAATCCCCCCAACAAAACCTGCTCGAGAGCTCTGAAAAATGAGGGACGTACAGGGTTGATGCCTGATGTCGGAGAGCTGAAGAATTAACCCCCTGTGCTAAATCCTCGTCATCCACAGCCCCTTCCAGGTAATCACCTGCTGTCCTTGGGTCAAACTGCTCTCAAGTGGGAGCCTGGAGCTCTCCCTCCCCCTCAACCAGCAAGGAAAGGCTGATCCCCCATAAACGGAGCCGAGCCGGTATCGCTGGTGCGTTACTGCCCCGGATTCCTGGTTTCCGAGCCCACCCTTTGAAGATGGGAGTTATTTAACATTCCCCTAGTTTAAAATATGAGCAATCAAAAGGTGCTGGGCTTCCACGCTGTGCTCTCCCATTTCCCACTCCTTCTCTTGCCTGACAAGGTATTCTTCAAATTGAAAAGAGGGCTCCTGAAAGCCCGGGCTTCGGGAAACTGTAAATGAGTTCAGGCTTCAGCCCGCTGAATGCAATTTCATCCTCCTGACTGAATACAAATAATGCATTTTATTTGGTATCAATTACCACGCCTGAGAACAGATGAGCACTGCCGGCACTATTAAATTTATAATAAAAAGAAAAAGGGGGGGGGGGGGGGGGGGAAAAAAAA
>VWYI01015716.1:37936-112255 GCA_013399455.1 Anthoscopus minutus
CCCCCATTATAAAGAACATGCTACTTGCATTTTTACTTCGGTGTAAAACCTAAGCCAAACTAAATGCAAAATATGTATTTAAACATCCATAAGTAAATGCTGGGAAAATCCAGAGCTTTACGGTTCAGTCAGAAAGTTAATTTAGTCCCATGAACAATTTACTGACAGACATTTGGCACTTCAGGCTGTGAGCAAGATCAGATTCAAGTTGCCAATGTCAAATAACCTGAGGATGCAAACTCATGTTTTTAGGAATCAGGAGTAGGATTTAATTGCTGAATGCAACAATTCTTTTTGTTTTAATCAGGAGGATAGCAGAAAGAAAAGGATCTTCAGCAAGGAAAGCAGATGGAGAACTGCAAAAATGTAGCCCAGGATTTAATCAGCAGCACTGGATAAAGAGAGGAGCAGCTGAAACTCAGCCAAGCTGTGCAGAAATGCCCACGGACCCAAAGTCTAAACCAACATCACAGCTGAGCTTAAACCTCAGAGGGCTCTTGGTGCCACCAGAGACACAAAGCAAAGAGCTGCTTCCAGATCTCTCACTCTTTGATATAATTTCTCTGCTGGATACAAGGCCCAGTGGGACCAGGTTGCAACAGCTCATCTCCAGTTTGGCGGTCACTGAGCTGCCACCCACTGCCTGGATGGGCAGGAGAAAGGCACAGATCCACAGAATAATTTAGGTTGGAAGAGCCCTCTGAGACACTTGGGTCCAGCCCCTAACCCAGCAATAAAACTTCCCTAAGTGCCACACATTTCTTAACACTTCCAGGAAGGGTGACCCCAAAGTTTCCCATTAAACTGAGATTCCTACGGTCTGCAGAAGAGAAGGGGTAAGCACTGAGTCCTTCCAGAGGCTAACACTAAAATCCTAAAAATCCCAGGCACACAGCAGCAGTTGGATTAATGTCCCAAAGCCCTTCTCAGAGCACTTATTTATCACCATTGCCCTCCAGGCCTTACAGTACTTTGGGGAACCACAGGTTGCAAAACCCTGCCTGTATTAAATTATTAAATTAATATTAAAAAATTAATTGTCTCCTGTCTGAATTAAAACCAGCTTGAAATCTCAAGTCCTGCAGGATCAGCAAATCCAAGAAACTGCCAGTTTCCTGTTTCCTAGGACATTGCTACATAGAATTTTTTAATATTTCTGACTGACTGAGCTATTTCAGGTGAGAGCTTGTCAAGAATGCCAGGTAAATTTAAATCCTGGAAGCTTCTCAGTACACAACCTCATGCAGAAAGGGGATGGTTTTCCAGAAATTGTTAAAAAGTTTATAACCCAAGTTTTCTCAAGGTATGTTGAGAAGGCAAAGGCAATAATAAATTGTTAGCAGAGTTTATCCTGCTGAACTGCAATAGCTTCCCTTATTTTGCCAAAAGCAATTTAGGGATCACAAAGAGGTACGGAAAGTAGAAGAATGTTCCCTTTCCTGTCCTATGTAAGATAATGTAATCTATGTGCATGTTGTATATGGTGAATTTTATTATATTACGTAGTGCAAACTACAGAAAGCCCCAGAGTAGCTCTAAAGCAGCTAGGAAAAAAAAAGAGGAGAAAATAAATCTGTATTTGCTTTTCAGTCCCAATTTCCATATTTGAAAAGAAGGGAAAAGCTCTTCTGACCTAAACCATCTGTATACACTGACCAAAAATAATTCCAAAATTCTGTGAATCCAATTTAAATTATATCACTGATCCTGGTCTAAGCACTTGCCTATGGAATTCCATAAATTGCATTTTCTGATGTCGGATGCAAGTTGAACGATTTCCTTTTCCAAGGCAGAGCAGAAGGTTCCATTATTTAATCATTCCCAGCACTTAGGATCAGGCAAGTAAGGCAAGTTTCAAGGTCTGCATTAATATCAACACTCCAGTGACCTCCCACACCCCATGGCACAGTGAGAACTCAATTTAACATTAATAAACCCCAACACCAAACTGTTAGAAACTCAGAAGACACCAGGAATTACAACTTCCATAAATTACAGCCAAGCTCAAATGGCCCATACAAGCAATTGTACAGTGATAAAGCCTAAGTGGAAGATATTTAAACAGGTATTTGATTTACTTCAGAATTTTACATCATGCTGGAATTCAAATGACAATTTACAAGTCCAGAGACCAGAAATCCCTGCCCCATGCGAAATGCTGTTTGTAGTGCTCTGTCAGGAGAGCTGAATGCTGAATCCTTCAGGAAGGAATCCTTCCCTCTGATGGTCTCAGGGCACAGAAGCCAATGATAAAACAGTACATTTAAACAGAGAATGAACCAAGCTGCTGCTTCATCCCCAGGTAGGAAATTGCATCCCCAGAGTGATGTCTCACAAACCTCACTTTTGCAAGGCAGCTAGCTGCCTATGATTCCTGGCACTACAAACACTTCTGCAAGCAAATTTGGGTGTCTGTCTGTCAGGTTCTTCAGAGATGCACAAACTGTGAAGCCTGGAGAGCAGACAGACCCATCTCCTTAGTGGCATCAGCACCACTAAAATCATGGAATTGTAAAAGCCCTCCAAGGCCACTGAGTCCAACCTGTGACTGTCTCCAACCCAGAGCACTGAGTGCCACCTCCAGGCATTCCTTGAACACCTCCAGGGATGGCGACTCCACCACCTGCCTGGGCAGCTCCTTCCAAGGCCTGGCCACCTCTTCCATGGAGAAATTCCTGCTGGTATCCAACCTGAGCCTCCCCTGGCCCAGCCCAAGGCCGTTCCCCCTCCTCCTGTCCCTGTTCCCTGGAAGCAGAGCCCGATCCCCCTGGCTGCTCCTCCTGTCAGGAAAATTTCCTCATGGAAAGGGTGGTTAGGCACTGGCACAGGGTGCCCAGGGAAGTGGTGCAGTCATCATCCCTGGAAGTGTTCCAAAAACATTTGGATTTGGAACTTAGGAATAGGGATTAGTGGTGGGCTTGGGTTGGACTTGATTATATTAGAGGGTTTTTCCACTCGTAAAAATGTTGTGATTTTATGAAAATAAGTGCTGGATTTACAGAGGAGGAACTGTGGAATGCACAGTCCAGAACGGAACTGTAACACCCAAAGAGGTCACAAACAGCTCCTCTGAGACCAGAAACCCTCCTATTCCCCAGCAATGAGCAACTACAGATAATTCTGGGTGATAAAAACCCTCAAAAACATCAAGGAGAAGATTTATCAGAGGAAAAAACATCACAGGCTTCCAGTGGGATCCAGGAAAATCTCTGGGCCAATAGCTGGAGCAACAGTAATTGTTCCAAATCTATCAATAAAGCTGAGCTGCTCCTTCATTGACTGCAGACACCAATTTCTTTCATGGGGGATTATAAGTTGATGTTCATGGTCTCTCTACCACCATTAGGGTGATAAACAGTTGAAACTACATCAGGATCTGACACGCAGATCAATTCTGGGTCCATAAAGAATCTACACAAGAGATTCTTGGACAGGGATTTACTGCCCCCAGTTTTTATTCTCTCTCGCTGCTAAAATTACTTCTGTCAAGCACTTACAAGAGTATGGAGGAGAAGGGGAAGGGGAAAAAAATAGGAAAAAAGGCAAAAAGAATTAATTTTTCATGTGCTGCTGGAACAGCCTTTTGAAATTTTGGGAGTTTTTAAGGCAAATATGTTCCTGCATTGGAAATGATGCTGAACAGCAGGCAGGACTGAGCTAAATAGTGAGCCAGCAGCACGAGCTCCTCACTATCCAGCATGCAGTAATTTGAAACACCAAACTAAGCTGTCGAGATTTTCTCCCAGGGCAGTCGTGGGCTTCATGCTACCAGCGCCAAATTATATTAGACATTTAATTTTAAACCTCAGGTACTTAAATGTAAAACCTTACAACAGTAATAGTCATAAAGCAGTGGGGCATTCCATTTCAGAGAATGGATTTTTCTATTTTTCCCCTTTAATTTAACCAGCACCTCCTGTTTTGTGGCTCTGCCCACTACAAAGTAATTTATCTAATTAGGAAATGTTCACAGCTGCTTGAAAGACAGAAGCCCCAGGAAACCAAAGGTCTGGTTTGGAAGACTTTGAAAAGTTCTCTGGAGCCACACAAAGTATTAATTTAATGTGAAAAAAAGGTGCGGAGAAAAATTGAATCCCAATATGTTATTTTGTCTACAATAAAACCACGTGACAATAAGCAGGCATATTCTCCAGTACATTGGCATTTGAATTCCAAAAGATGCTTAGCTTCTTGCCATACCTGCTGCTTTCACAGTATTAGCTTTTTATGACTAAAATTCAAAAATCTTTTAATGGAGAAAAAACCCCCAGAAATTAAAAAGGGTTTTTCATGCGTCAACTTGCCAACATAAAGGACACATCTCTGAGCTTACCCAAAGATGATACACTCAGAGCAATCAATTATTCTTGAGGTTTTGTAGGAGCTTTAGCACAATACTTCTGAGTTGGCTGACCCTCAGTTGCCTAAAACTCGTTTTTAATCCAATTTTCTCTCCATATTTATAAAAAAACCCCAACCTCTTTTTATTTTTAAATATTAGAACCTCTCCAAGAATTTATTCGAGGTAGGCTTACTCACAAGTACCCACCAGTCACCTGCAATTTCAAAATAAGTATTCCATAGGTAATTCTGTCTGTCATTTCTTTTGAGCCAGAAGTAATCCCACATGAATGTCAAGTCAGAAAAAGGTACTGCACATATGGGAGAGAGCAGAGCTGGGGTGGGAGAAAAGGTTCCCTTCGCCAGGAATTGCAAACCAGCTCAGGATCAGCAGCAGGAGCAAAAGGTAAGTCCAGCAAATACAGCATTTTGAAGTCAAGTGATGGCGAAAGGCAGGTATTTAGGTGCTATTTCTACTTTTTAAGATTCTATTCCACACCAGTTATAGGAGTTCACTGAATCTTGAAGGTTTTTCTTCCCTGCAGCCTCATTTGGGACATCTGGAATGGGGATGGCACCTGCTCACCTGCCTGCAGGTGTGTAACGGTGCACAGGACTGCAGCCTACAGCTCCTGCTTTCCTCCTAGAGCCAGCACTCAACACTCTTCATCTTGCCTTAGAAAAGCTATGGAATAAAAGGCACAAAAAAAGCGCCCAAACTTTGGTCTAACTTTTTAGAAGGGAAGTTGGGGTGGATTAAAATGACAAAGCAGCTCTGGGAAAAAGAGGCAGAAAATATGTGATTTTATGCTGGGAAACCAGCTCAGCATCCATGCAGGGCAATGCTGCCTCCCCTAAAAGCTTAACCAGGAGTGGATGAGCTGGGTGGACACAGAACAGAACAGGGCTGAAGCATTTATTTCACTGTGCTGCTTCACAACATCCCTGCCTTCCTGCAAGGCTCAGTCAGAAAATTCTTAGGCAAAATCTGGACCACTTTAATGCAAATTCTCCTGGAGGTGCTGCCCCCATGGTTATAGCTCTAGAAAAACAGTCTGTGCTTTGGTAAGTATGAATTTGATTGTTAATGTCACTCTGAAACAAGGTCATCATGATTTTAAACTCTCTGTTCTCCTAAGATGGCACTGAAAACCTGTCCAGAGCTGCTGGAAAACCCAGAGATGCTCTCAGGATGCTACAGTGAGATTCAGACCTTATACAGACAGAGGTATATATGGGACATGTGAAATAGCTCCTATATTCCCCTAACTGGTCCCATTTTAGGGGCAGCCATCAGAAACAGCATTCCTCCCCTTTCTCCTGATCTATTCACCCTGGTCTGGTAGCAAATATCACATCTACCCCTTAAAAACAAGTATTGCTACAATCTAATAACTCCAAAACACCACCAGGAATAGTGTCTGCTCCTTTCAATGCTCCACAGAGGAAACACTAAGACTGTGCCAGGAGTGTGCAGGTAATGGAGCAAGAGCGCAGCAGAGAAAGGACACACTGAGGAGAGGATCTGGAGGGTCATTTGCTGCTAATACCCATGACATAGGGCAAGGAATCTGAGTATCAAGCAAGCAAAACACATTATGTGGCTGTTCCATCCCTGGGAGTGTCCAAGGCCTGGCTGGAGTGGGCTTGGATCAGCCTGGGACAGTGGAAGGTCTCCTTCCCCATGGCAGGAGAAGATGGGCTTAAACATCCCTTCCAGTCCAGATCATTCTGGGATCCTATGATTATGCACCTGAAATTAAAGTTAAGCAGTATTGCAACTATATTAGCTCTTCATGCTGAAAAAAGAATCACAGAATTCTTTCAGGTTGCTCCAAGTCCCCTCCAGCCTGGCCTTTGACATTTCCAGGGCAGTCACAGCTTCTCTGGGCAACCTCTGCAAGGCCTCACCACACTCTCAGGGAAAGGTTTGGGGTCCCTAATGCCCAAACTAAACCTCCTCTCTTTCAGTTTAAAGCCATTCCCCCTTTTCCTGTCACTCCATGCTCTCATAAAAAAAGTACTGCACCAATCCATTCCCTTTTTTCTAATTCCAGTTTTCCCCTCGGACGCTGCAAGTCCAGCACCCAACGGGGCGGGCATGGTTGCTTTGGTTTTTTTCTTTCCTTTTGTAAAGAAGCCAAGAGCACCAAAGTCCCCGTTCACCCCAAAGCACATGAACCCCCCCAAGCTGCAGGTTTCTTACCACTGCTAATGCCAGAGTTGGCAATGACTGTGGCCTCGCTCCACTGATCTGCACTGGAGACCGAGTAGGAGCGCTGGTGCATACCGTCCGGGCGGCTGTTGAAGGACACCAGACTGATCCCACTGGCCATCTGAGACACAGATGTGCTAGTAGTCACGTTCCCTAGGCACAAAGGGAAAACAAATCGTGTCAATAAAGAGGACAAAAGGGGTTTTGCATCAGGATGGATGGGGGGGTAGCTTTAACAAGAGCAGAAACAGGGGTTACTTCACCCACGCAACGACCCTCCCTGTTGGCTGCAGCTGACAGTCCTGAGACCAGCTCAAATCCAGCTAAGAAGACAAAAAAGCCAAATTTTTCATGGTGTCACCTCATTCTGTTCGTTCACCTCTTCTGCCATCTACCAGGCACACTCCATGGAGCTTCCCTGCTTGTTAGACTGCACACAGAAAAATAAATTTATTCCTAAAGGCCACTCTTTATACAACTGAGCCAACTCCAAGAGTTTAAAACAATCCACCTCTAAATAATATCGGCCACAGGTATTGTGTCCCCCCAGAACACACTGATAGGGAGCAAATGATTGCCAGCACTTGAAAGACCAAGGGAAAAAAAAAACTTTTCTGGACATTTAATCTTAAAACAACTTTGTGACACAAAGCAGACACTGGACTGACTGCGTCATTCCTGGGGCTCGTCCCAGGAATGTGACACAAAAAGGGACACACAAAGAACAGCCTTTACCCAGTAAACACTTTTGCATTTTCATGAGCACTGAGGCCTAGGACATTGAAATGCTGGGAACTATGTGAGAGGAAGAGTGACAGGGACAGGTTTCTCACCATAAAACAGGACAAGTGGGATCTGGTTGAATACATTTTAGAGTAGAAACAAAACCTTTCCAGAAACTCAGGTTTCTGATGGTCTTACCTACAATTTGCTATGGGTCAAAATCTGCTCCATGGTTTTTGGTTCTGAGCACATTTTATTCCATACCTAGCATAGGTTTTGCATATCATAAAGCCACAAAGAATTTACAGTGCCAGTTTCATTCCTCATGTCAGGCTCTCTAAAGGTGCCCCACAGGTCCTCTACGGATTGAAGAAGACTGTTAAAAACCACATGCAAAGGGAAAGGAACCGATGCAATATTATAACGTACCCTCACACTTTGCATTTCCATTGCACCTTCTACTGATGAGTTCAGAAAAATTAATGAATTAATTTCCAATGCTCCTGTGAGGTTGTTAATTATCTGCTATCATTTCCCCCATTTTTCAGAGGTTAAATGACCCAGGGCCACAAAGGAAGATTGTGGCAGACTTGAAAATAAAACCCAGATCTCTTGACTCCCAGTTCTATCATTATGTCTTTTCCCAGAGCAGCCTTTGGGAAGACAGCAGAGCTTAGTGAACTACTTTGTGTTTATTAGAGTTGGCATAATTGTCCCTCTCTCTCCTCCCCTTCTCCAAGACAAAACCTCCTCTTTAGGCCTTAACACAGATCCATCACAGTATCTGTGTTTGCAATGTACTTACTCAGCCCTCAAGAACTTCTGCCTGGCAAACCTGGCTTTGCAGACATGAAACACCAACAGAAAAACTCATTGGTTAATTATGCAAAGTCTAAGGTGCATTGTGGAGCCATGCTGGGACCTTCCAAGACATGAGACTATAAAGTAGAGGACTAAATTGTAATTCAGTATTTTAAAACTCAACAGAAAATGAAAATATGAGCTGACAAAAGCTGTATTTTGTGCTGTTGTAAAAGAAATCTCTCCTTTCAAATCATCTTCTGTGGTGCTTGCTTTGAAATCCCCTTTTCCTCTGGTTTTCACAATCCAGAAAAAAACATGAATATTAATACATTATTTTGATGATCCACCAAATGAAAGGGAATGGCTGATTTGAGTGACAAACTTGAGATTTAGGCCAACACAGACACAACACAAGCAGTGATATTTTCATGCTGACATCTTCCACCTAGTCCAGGAGTTTTTGAACACAAGTGTCCAGTCACCTTCTAACCATGATGCAAAACCAAAACCTTGGAAAGAGAACATCAAGATTTCTATGTCATCACGTCAGCACCAAAAGCTTTACTCTCACCTCAATGCCATCTGAGGAAACTCCAACCCCACGCTGTGGAAAGGAACCTGTTGAGAAGTGACTTATTCTGGGAACCAAAGAAGAATTTTTCTTGCACTGCACCTCTCTCAAAGGTATGGGCTGCTAGCACAAACAAGGTGCCAAGTGCATTCATGTGACGCTTTATTGAACTGTGATCAACCCAGTTCCCTCTCTCCTGCTGCCATAGCCTGGTTAGCCTTATCCTGCAACTTTTATGATAATATTTGGTCAGGATAAAATCTCACTTTGTCCAGGTGCTGCAAGATGTGTATTTTCACGACGTATCAGACCATCAAGCCAGAATCCATGAGTAGATATTAGAAGGGCCAGGCTATAGAGCATAGTGTGACTTTCTTTCCCTGTCCCCCTCCTCGATGTGTTCACCTCTAGCACAAGCTTGTTACTTGTTACCTTATCTAAAAATCATCATTTCCCGATACAGCACTAATTTTTCCGCTTCTCAGCCCAGCTTCAGGACATGAATTCCACACTAAGCACTAATGCTGCCACCCCAAAACAAGGACTGCTGCTCTTGCATGCTGTGTGTGCCACACAGAGCTCCTCCAGCACAGTCCCACAGTTTTTCCCATCTACAATGACCAAACCTCAAACCACACCTGGCAAAAATCCTTGGTTTTCCCTAAGGGATAAAGCCTCAGCAACAGAAACCACCTCAGACTTTCAGCAGACTAGCAGGAGACAGTGACAAAGCGGAGGCCAGCAGTACTCAGTGAAAATGCTGAAGATGCCCCTACCCATGGGCAGGAAGGTTGGACCAGATGAGATTTAAGGGTCCTTCCAACCCAAATCATTCCATGACTCTCTGATCCACGAAAAGCAAAGTCTGAATGTTGGGTTAGACTCATGAAGCCTCTACATCCTGCACCTCCTGTGCCCTCTTCCACAGACAGATCTCCATTTTCACATGGACCCCAAGCTCCTGGCCTACTACCTGGCCCATGCTAGAGCTGTGAAAGTGTTGCCTCTTCAAATGCATCCTCCATGCATCAGCTGGTAGCTTAAGTTGATTAGCAGGGGGCAGTTAAATTACTATGCTAATCCATGTATTCTCAGCACTGTTTCCTTGATATGGATATGTGTATATGCTTACTGGGAAGCCTTGATTAGTTCAAGCTTCAATGTGTCAAAGGCTCCAGATTCTTTGCAAAGAATAATTTTAGCTGCACTCACATCCCTAAAGTGTGGGAGCTGATTTGAAAAGGTACTTACCTCTACCATATGCTATTTTTCTTTAAACAATTTGCATTTCAAAGGAAATATGGCATTTATATTTGAATGAATATCAGTATGTTGCCAGAACTTGTCTCAAATGAGCAAAAAAAAAGATGCTGGTTTCCTATTGAACAAAAATGTTTTCATCTACCAAAGGAGCATCAAAGAAAGAGTTCCTCTTTTAGCTCTAGACAGCTTTATTAAAACTATCTTTTCTGATGTTTTAAAACACCCCGTTATGGCCGTGCTCACAAAACGTTCAAACAATTAAGGCCCACAAAACCCATCCAAATTAAGATTCAAGGTAATTTCCAGGTTTGGCCAGTGCTCAGCAGACGAGCCCCTAAGAAAAGTAAGTGTGCTCACACAAAATCCCTTTTAAATACCCATTTATTCAGGGTAAATTGCTGCAAAGAGCAGGTGGAGGCAAGAGGAATTAAGCCGAGGTGTGCCTGCATGTGGAGAAGCCGAGGGAAAAACACACTGGGGGCAAGAGAACAAGAGAGTCACTCTGGCTCCTCACACACAGCCCTTTTGGATTTCCAAAATAACAGAGCAAAAATGTAAGACTTAGAAATGAAATTAAAATAACCAGGGTTCACACAAAGAATGAGACTGGACAAGATGTGAACAGTGTGTGTCTAGTAGGTAAAGGCCAAAAGGTAAAGGGTCTGTTGTAAAAATTGTAATAAAATATGCAATTCAGGTTAATAGAAATGCTGTCTTACACATATGCAGTGACTTGTCCAACAAAAAAGAAACCACTCATGGTTTTGGTCATGTTTGCTCCTGTAATGGAACAGTGCAAGGGACAGCAGGTCAGCAATCCCTCTTTTGCTGGTTTTTAGCTCAATAATCCAGTGAATCATCACAGGTTAGTGGAACAGACACATCATTTCAAGCCTTCACCAACTACACCACCCACTAATTACAAATGCAGAATGAATGTAATTCACAAGCAGACCCTGAGAAGTGAGATACAAGTGACACAAATGATACTGGGCACAAATGATTTCCATTCTCTGCTGCAGACACATCTGTGATTTCCTCTAAACAAATCAGCTACCAGAAGTTCCATTCACAAGTGCAACTAATATACTCCTGGATTTATGAGACAAGCAGTCAGTGCAGGAGTTGTGAAGCGGAACTGTATTTTTCCATGAAGCAGCAGCGTATGAGACTTGCAGGGAGCTGCACAGAGAGACTGAATCAGATAAACTGCAGCCCTACTGCTCTGCTTTCACCATCTTTCATCTGTGCCAAGCTCCTCATGTTCATGACGAGTTTCTCTTCCAAAAAAAAGGAAAAAGAGAAGGCAATAAACCTCTTAAGGCCAGAGGGCTGCGCTCACCAGCTGTTAGAACTAATGAAAAATACATTAGAGTTGTGGGTCAGGAAATCCTGACTCTTGATATCAGAGGGTTAATTGTTTCAAATCATGTTGGGTCAATTTGTGTTGCAGGAATTCTGTCTATTCTTGAAATGCCCTCTAATTCAGCACAAGGCACTGTCAAGTAGGTTAGATTGGCTTTGGATGCCCCTTCCAAACCCACACCCAGCACTGTTCCCTCGAGTCTCTTCAGGGAGGAAAGGCAACGGGAGAAGCCCCACTGCTGGCTGCAAAAAGATGGGAAGCATTTCCTTCCCATCCTCAGCTATGCATCATGCTCAGAATTCATTCCCAGAGTTCTGCAGAAACTTTTCCAGTAGACAAACCTTTCCTGAGAAGTGTCTGACCATCGCAGATTCCTGCCTCTCCTTCACCTTGGGACCAGGAACATTTGGGGATGGTTCTTCTGGGTTCCATCCTGCTTTCTGTGCCCACTCTGGAGACTTCACTGCACCGAAATCTGGGAAAACAGCTACTTACAGCTCCTTACCTCTCCCACTGAGAGTCCTGTGCTGGGAAGGGAGGCATTGCCCAGGTGTCTGGCCACATTCTTAAGAAACTGTGGGACCTAAAGAGCTCTGAATTTCATAGCCAGGCTCTTGAGGAGGGTAAAATTCCCTCAAGTATTGCCATGGATTCTGTTTCATCCCAACAGCAGTGTGCAAGTAGCACATGGTCTCTGCCCTGCCTTTATCAATTACCTGAGGTTCCTCACACATAAAACAGGAACGAGTGAGAGGGAGGGTTGGAAACAGATGATCTTTCAGGTCCCTTCCAACCCAAACCATTGTGACTCTGTGACAAAAATCTCTCCAAACCACACCGGTTCCAGTGTGGAACACTCCCTCAGCACGCTGACAATCACTTCCAACACCACGGCAGCAAACTTGCTTCTGAGTTTTACTTAGTTTTAAGACTTTTCTTTCCCAGGAGCATTTACTTACTGAACAAAATTCCTAAGGACAAGCAGCTACTCCTAGAGGAAGCCCTTCCATCTCCAACCCCGCCGAACTAGGCTCGATTAGCACCGCACAAACCGAGCGGGGTCTATACTAATGAACAAACAAGGCAGTGCCAAGAAATATCCTGGCAGTGAAGGACGTGGTGCTGGGAGTATAACGAGGAAAGCTATTATTCTCAGAGCATGCCAAAGCAACACAGCAAGTGTGGAGGAAAATTAAGTCATCAGAGGAGACATCTCTTCTAAAAGAAAGTTAAACCCAAGATCTTCACGGCGGGCTTCTGCTCGAGATCCTCAACTATTTATTCTGCTGGGATCAAAGCCTGCTTTCCTTTCCTGCTAGCTGTATTATTATTATTTTTCCGTAGTTTTAACAAATAACAGTAATAAAAAATAAGATATGCTTGGCTTTCTAGGCAAGTCCTGACTGAGGTTATCTGCCTGTTAGGGGACTGCAGCTTTAAGACCCAGAGTTGAGTCTTTTGCTGGCAAAAACTCTGCTTTGTGCTGCTCTTTTTTGGCTGTGAATGCCAACAGGAACCGCGGATTTAACTCTGCAGAGTTCCAAATCATTCCGAGGTAGGTACAGCGGAGCATGTGCAGGGCCCCTGAGGCAAAGAATGTAAAATGCCTCCTAATCCCTTCGACTGTCTGTGGGAATTATTAATAATGGGACTGAGAAGGGTTGCTGGGTCCTACCTGCAAGCTGCATCGGGACTGCTGAGACGAACTGGGTTAACTTTGGGAGCTTCTCACGAGCTCCAAGACTGCCCAAACCCTGCCAGAGCCTCCTTGGGGTGGGGAGGGACCACTGCTGGCATTCACTGCCTCTTCAGGAAACAGAACAAAGAAACTTTATTTTTGCAAAAGAGACAATAGATACAAATGCGAGATGACTTTTTCCTTTTTTTTTTTTTTTTTTAATAGCTATTGCCACTATAACAGCAGCTAAGTGAATGCATGTCTGCAGTGTGAGCAGTTTTGATAAACAGCCTCTGCGGGCCACACAACGGGGATAATGTATCCTTAAGTACTGCCAATGAGCTGCCATTCTGCACAGCCAATTACTTCTGTGCGTCTGTCACTCAAAGGAAAAATGACTGAGCCCATTAGATCAAACCTTTGTCACTGTTCCTAATGCACTCTTAGGCCTCATTAATCTGAGGGAGCAGCAACACAGCCGCCGGTGCCTCGTTGCCTCCCCCACAACAGGCCCACGTGAATCTTCTCATCTCTCCCCCAAGTGCACCACGTTAATCAAGCTCTCCTTATTACCCCGGTCCCTGTCACGGCGGAGAGCGCTCTCTCTCTTAAATGCTCTCATTATGGTCCATCTTTAGAGCCGGCTGAGTGGGAAAAAAAAAAAATTGAAAAAAAATAGAGGGGGGGGAAAAAATCCGAGCCAGAGAGAAAGAGAAGAGGAAAAAGCAAGTCCGATCACATTAATATTCATGACAATAATTAGTATTCTAGGTCACTGAATATTCATGCTATTAGTTTGGTTTTTTATGGGTTTGCTGGATGTCCTGATTGCTGGAGTGTGGAAGAAAACAGCATGGTTGGGACTTTAGATGTCAACGGCAGTTCAATACTCCAAACACATTTGTGAATTTATTTTTTTTTCTCCCCCGTTTGGTAAATCAGCTTCAACCCTTCTAATGCCTTTAATATCTTAAAATCACTGGGGGGAAAAGCATGGACAATCCTGCAAAGGTCTGAACATCCAACCCAATCTGCTGTGCCACATGAGCGTCAAGACACCAAGATTTCATCGGGTGGACAAGGCAGATCTGGGATTTCATCCAGGATACGGCACCATGGAGGCATGAAAATCATCCAGAGGGAAACAGGCACTGACTGCAGGCTCCAGTCACCTGCCTGAAGCTTCACGACACATCCCTACCCTTTAACCACCTCATCATCATTAGGGATTTGCCCACCTCAGAAAGGCTCCTCAGGCAGCTAGTTTTTCCCCTTTTTGTCCCCTGAAGAGAAAAATCTTAGCAAACTAATTTTTCTTAAAATTTAACGAACACAGTTATTTTATCAAATATTTATTTCATTATTGCTAATATGCAATATAGTGCATTGCTCCTTTTCTCCCACTATTAAGTAATATAGGGTACTAACAGTGAAAGCTTGTGTTTCTCTAGATATGGAAAGGGCAAATCCTAGTCCAAAGGAAACAGAGAAAATGACCTTGAGGGATCCCCCTCTAGTGGGATAAAAGGGAAATCTCGGATGCACTTGAAATTGGGCTTTTTTCCTTTGAAACGAGCAAACTGGCAACTTCTCCTTCCCATTGTACAGCTGTATATCACTGAACCAACAGCAAAGCCACCCACATGGAAAATTGACTCGGGTGATTAATGACAAAAGTAAGTCACAAACTTGCATCTGTGATCTGTGGCAAACGCATAAAACTCGTGCTAAAGCTGAAAGCTGAAACATTTCGCATGAAGTCACCTCACGTCCCTTGCCCAACTCCAGAACTGGGGACTAGTAACTCCCAACAACCAATCTCTGGCCTTGTGGGAACCACACCAGGTCATCCTCAGTCACCTCCAAGTAGGGAATTCAGAGCATATTCCAAAATTTAGTTCAGTTCAGCACTTATTTGCAAAGGCACCTGAGATCCACAGGCTTTGGAAAAACTGCCCACACTAGTGAACTCTTGGCTTGATAAACATTTTTACTCGTCATCAGCCTGATCACAATATCTGAATCCTCACAGTGACCCTCAATTAAGGAAGATTATTATGTGGTCCACAAAAAACACAGAGGATTTGATAGATGATCACAATTAATAACAGACAGGAACCTCACAGTGGTAAGAACGTGGAGCTGCTGCTCCGGCAGCATCTGAAATGTCACAAACAGTTAGCAGATAACAACCTTCAGCATAGTCAGTGATGGCCCTGGAACTAACACATTCTGGGATTCTTCACATACTGTACAGTCCTCATTTTAAGGAAATGTAATAGCACCAAATTATTTAAATGAAGTGTTAATCAGGAAACAATTTATCTCTACACCACAAGCTATTTTTAGACGTGAACTTTCTACATCAGTGGTTCTTGCTACAGCTCAGGCTTTGGGTTGTTTGGAGAGGAGAAGAAATAAATGACTCCTGGGAGAGATTTCAGGAATAAGTTCACCTTCAGGTCAAGCAGCTCAAATCCAACCCAACTGAGGAGTGAATGAAACCTGGACCCACCCCTGGCTCCAAAGTCAGGCTGAGCCAGCTCCTAAAGGGCAGAGACCAGCCAGTGGGGGCAGAGACTGGCCAGTGGGATGGACAGGACTCTGTGGGATGGACAGGATCCTGGCCCTGCTCCCAGCTATAAAACAAAGCTGGAACTGGGCAAGGCCAAGAATTACCCTTTTCTGAAGCACTTCCAACTGAGCTGCATCAACAAAATGATGCTTAGTGCCATGTAAATTTAATTTAAATTCCAGTTACTTCAGCATCATTTTGTCAGCTTGGATTGAAAATACCACAGAAGTGACATAATTTTAGATTAAAGGGAGTAAACATCCATTTTCCCCAACTCACAGATTTCTACCAAGTTAGCTGACAGGTGTGACCACCTTAAAGCCATAGTTAACAACCTGTTATTTAAAGTCTGTACAACATAAATAACACAACTAAAACAACCCTGCATCTCTCTGTACTTTCTGGGAGAAGCTGCCACACAGAATCCCAGCTCTTACACAATGAACCCCAAACTGCCCCTCCAAGAACCCACGAAGAGACCAGTTTTCAAATCAGAGTCAACCTTTTTCCAGGCCAGACGCATGTGTTTGCAAAAGCAGGAGCAGCCCAACCTTCTACTCCCTTTCGCTGCTTTCTGACAGAGCACAGAAAATGTTCCTTTTTCCTACTGCAGTTTCACTTCCAGTTTGTTCACTGTCCCACCATGCCTGTGACAATGGACTGTAACTTGAAGTCAAGTGAAAAGTATTTTTCCCAGCCCTTGTGCCAGTGGAAACCAAGCAGGGAAGAGTGATCAGGAGGTTTTTTTAACTCACATAATCTCATAAAGGTCTTTTTTTTTTAACATCTCTGAAATGCAAACTCTCAAGGACTGGAACTTGGCTTTTGTTATCAAGATGATTTTTTCCCCAGAGATACCTGCTTCCAGAAGTTTGGGATGTAAACACATTTATGGATTGGGGGAGCTGTCATGGAGGGATGGTTTTATATGTCAGTTTGTCCAAGTCTTTAATATGAGAAAAACAATCTTGTTCAGCTCAGAAGTGCCCCAAGGTGTGACAAAATTCCATGTGATAGGAATGACAGACTCCTAAACTTCTCCTTCTGCATGTGACACCTGCATCAATTACAACCAGCAGAAAACCCTGCACTTGCTGCTTGGCTGCTCTAACTTATAGTGCTACAGAACTCAGATTGCCCCACCTGAATTCCCAATATTGCCCTGATCAGCCTCATTCCCTCTATTCTGCTCACAGCACTGTTATGGGAAGCATCTTGGGAAAGACCCTCCCCATGTGGGAGGAAATTAAAGGTGTCTGATCAATCACTGAGGTCCACTAAACCACTAAATTAAAGGTGTTTGATCAACCACTAAAATGCTTTAGAGAGAAAAGGGGATGAGAAAAAGGAAGAGCTCGAGCTGCTCTGCTGCCTTACAGACCATGGTGGGATCAGAAGAGTGGCTGAATCACAAGAAATTATACTCATAGAAAACTATTTGCTAAAATCTGAAGTTAAAATATCAGTTACAGGCAATCAAATAGGCATTTGATTAATAGATTTCTTGGCAAAGTTGGCACTGAAACGCATCCTTAAGGGGCATCATCCAAGAATTGTTTAAGTGTCAAATGAAGGCATCAACCACGTCAAGCAGCATTTAACTGTTTTGGGGAAGAGTTAACATGAAGCAGAGAAAATATAGTGAATTTACAGGCCTAAAAACCAAAATACCAAGTGCTGATTCTTCCTGTTTGGTGCAAACCTCCTCTACATGGCAGAGCCATGTACAAAATCCTCCCAGTGACAACCAATAAGTGACAAGTTCAGTCCTGTGATCAATTTTAAAGCATCTCACAGGCTCAAGACACCACTTTTCCCAGCACTGAGAGGTGAGGGGAAGCTCTGAGGAAGCAGCAAAGCCTTGAAGGGATAATATGCAGGTGTTTTGAGCTGCATATGCCAGATAACTGCAGCTATTCCAGGTGTCCTCCTGGCATTCCAGAACTCAGCCCCAAGTACCTACAGGTCTCCCACCCATCAGGAGCTGTGACCACTGTCCCTGACCACACCAGAGCTCAGATGAAGAAGGCAGACACAGCTTGGGACAGTGCCCTGTTTTTCTTTATTTTCTTTCTTTTTATTCATTTTTAACTGAATAGCAGCTCCTTTTTATGTTTTCTTTTAAGCCAATAACAAGCAGCAGATGCTGACCAGACATCAACAGCAGCAAAGCCTTTCAGTACTTCTGAGCAAGAGGATGAAGAAGCCAAGAGGGAGGAGAGAAGCTCCAACTATTCCCACAGTATTATTTGAAATTCACTATCTAAATTTCCCAGCATTTGAAATTTCTGCCATAATTGACTTCTTTTTGTACCTCAGGCTGGCCAGGACACACACACACACACACACACACACACACACACGGGGTGAGAGTTGTCTGCTGTGAACTGGTATGGAAATTTTTCCCTCTGACCTGGCAATTCAAGTAGATGCCAAAACTTGTAAATTCCATGTTATAAACCTTAAATTCTTATACATATATATATATGTTTCCAGAAACTTGCTCCTCTGAAGCTATCAAGTAATTTTTGACTGTGTTGAAATGTGCTAAAAGCTGAAATCTCTTTATTTAAATGTCTCATCTGCAGTTTATTGACTCAGTCCAGCACTTTTCTTCCCTTAATTAGGAAGTATATTGAAAACCAAAGCACTCCTCACACCTAGTCATCTAAAGTATATAGTCAACTGGAAAAAAACAACCCAGCCATGAAGAATTTTCTCCTATGAATTCTTCCAGTGCCAAGCCACAACTTGAAAAAGGGTTTGATGAAATCAAGGTTTCAGACACCTCAGGTCCCAGGCCAAGATCTCCAGGGGTGTCTGCTCAGTCACATCACTTTAAAAATCAATCCCAAATAGTACCATTCAGAGTTGGAGGGAAAAACCTTCTGTGTTCTCCCCTAATAAAGGGGAATGCCTCAAAAAGGAGGGAATTACACCTTGGCTTGAAGGATTGGGGGTTGGAATTGGGGGATATTTAAAGTCCCTTCCAACCCAAACCAGCCTGAATTCAATGTAGCATGAGACAGATTATTATTATCATCCAAGAGAAGACACCTTAATATCCAGGAATCGCAGGGTTCCTCAGGTTTTGTCCAGGGACAAGAATGTGGGGCTGGTTTTTCTGGCACATGTAGGAGGTGTCTACGTTATCCATAAATGCAAAAGGCACTTGGCACTTTATGGATGTCATCCCAAACATGCTGACAGAACTTCCACTAGATCATTATGAGTTTTGTACAAGCTGTGCATTTTACAGGATAAATTGTCTCAAATGTTTTCCCTTAATGCAATTTTTTAAAATCCACTTAGCTGTATGGACAAGTACTTCAGCAAACAATAAACGTCTTTGTTTGGAGCTCAGAAGGAGCCATAAACCACTTCCATCAATAAATTAAAACAGCTTTCCAAAGAAGAATCTCGCTGTTAGGAGAATGCATAATTCTGAATTTTCCAAAAGCAGAAAGAAGGGCTGTGGATCTCACCAGGAAGCCATAAAAAGCCCTTTCAGATCACAGAGCATTTGCTTTTCCTAAGTATTAGATAAGAGATTGTAAATTCCTTCCATATGTTAATTACTGTGAAATTATGTAGGGCTTTGGCAAGTACAAGGTAACAAATACACAAAGACAGACACTGGAGGCTACTCAGGAAGTCAGAATCTCTCCTGGGGGACAGATCAGCAGTCAGGGCTTAAAAACATCCCCATCAGTGGGTTTGTAAATCCCAAAATGGTTTGGGTTGGAAGGGATCCTAAAGTTCACGTAATTCCACCCCCTACCATGGACAGGGGTCAGATCTTCCTCCTCTGAGCACCACCAGCCTGGCCTAGAACACTTCCAATTTTTAACAGATATCTATCCCTATCCCAGCTGTTTATGATAATTCCCTACAGACAATGGAAATGCAGGTTTTCTCCCATTCCCCCCCCCTCCCCCAGCAAGGTCTTCTCTTACCTGAATTTGGAGAGATGTGTAAACTGCTCATGTCTTTGGAGAGGCCGTTGGTTTTGGGGCTGGAGATGGGGGCACAGGCTGATGTGGCTCGGGGTGGCCTCTTCCCAGGGACCTTCACAGTGGTTCTCAGCAAGTCGATCTCTTTCCCATGAACGTTCTGCATGTAATCCTGCAAAGAGAGGACAAAAACCCAACATCAGACAAGGAGTTCTGTAAGCAACAGAATTAATAAACATGGTTTCACAAGGCTTTAGCCCTACATCCTCTGCCAGCACCCACCATATGATTTTCCCCTTCCTTCCATGTTCCTGATAATCCCTTCCACACTTCTGAAAACTAACCCCCAAAAGTCTGGAGCTTTCTCATGGATTCTCCAACTACCAGCTGGATAAGAGGTGATTCACAACATAGCCATGTGTGGGAATTCACCAGCTAAAGGTCTCAAACATAAGGAGAAGACAAGACTAAGTGTCCCTCCCAAGCACATTTACTTGTGTCTCCTCTTTGCTAGTGTTTTATGCCCTAATCTCTTTCTCCCTCAAATTTGGCTGCAATGGTTCAGCAGGCACCAAAGTTACAAAAGGGCACCCGCAGGGAAGGTTTCAGCAATTCCAACTTTGTTTCCTTAGAATATGACCCTTTCTCCACCTACACAAAACATCATCAAAGGGGGGAAAAAATCATGCAAATTGCATCTGATTACAGCAAACATTGGGAGCCAGAAGTGAAAAAGCCTTTTGTTAATTCTTGGTTGGAAAACTCATAAAGGGGAAATAAATAGAAAAGCAAATGGACATGGATGTTTTCATCAGAGGGCAAATTGATCCTGGGCTACACCAGCACAAGTATTTCCAGGAGATGGAGAATGTTAAAGCCAGCACACAAGACATCTAAGTTCTCATCTCCTGGTACCACAGGGCTGTGGTCACTCACATTCCAGAAAAAAGTGAAACTGGAACAAAACTATGAGGACATAAAAAGCAACAAAAGAGACACTCTCTTTAAAGAGGACATGCAAGAGGGGCAGCACAGGAGAGTAAAATCAGGGGTGAAAAGGGGCAAGAGCATTGCACAAAAAGATATTGGGGCTGCCCAGAGAAGCTGTGGCTGCCCCTGGATCCCTGAAGTGTCCAAGGCCAGGCTGGACGGGGCTTGGAGCAGCCTGGGACAGTGGAAAGTGTCCCTGCCCATGGCAAGGGATGGAATGAGATGAACTTTAAGGTCTCTTCCAACTCAAACCACTCCAGGACTCCGGGATTAAGGGCCCAAGAGAAAAACAGCAATTTCAGGTGGCTAGGAGAAGATCTGGGCTTCCACTTTACAAGAAATTTTTTGAATTCACCCAAAATCTGTATCACTGATGCCACAATACAGGGAGCTGATTGCTCCCTCATCAAGATTCTTTCACCTTTGGCAATTTTTACAACACAAATTATTTCTTCTGCTCGAAACCCATCAAAAAAAAATCTGGAGCAGCAATAATTTCTTCATAGTTAACAGAAATCAGTGATAAAACCCTCAAACTAAGCCATCACAGCAACTTTTTTTCCCCAAGCTGTCTGAGAATTATTAACAGGAAAAGGCGAGGTCTGAACAATTTGTGGGGAGAGGACACAGAGCTCTGCTGCCAGGAGAAAAACAAAGGCAACCCACTCAGGAAAATTCCTTTACTAGGTGTTAGGGAACAAACACCTTTCATCCATAAATTATAAACCTGGCAGAACTTTCTTGTTTGGGTGTCACTTCTTCACAAATTAAAATACAACAAGCAGAAGCAATTATCTTCTGTTTTATTGCTTGTAGGCTCTAAAGTGAGTTTTAATCAGAGTGACTAAACCTCAGCACGTGCTCTTTTCTAATAGCTTTATTTAACGTACAACCAACTTAAACTGGAGAAGGAAGTTTTGGATCCAGTTCAGGTGAAGGGTGGGTATGATCTCCCAACTTGACTTGTGGCAGGGTGCTATTAAAGGTTTTTTAACGGGGTGTAAGCCAGGCTGAGGTGAGCCACAAAACCCACTTGAGGAAGTGAGGGAGTGTTGGCAAACACAAAACCAATGCGTTGCAGCTGCCGTTAGAAGCGAAGCACCCAAACAACAACAGATGCTGGGTAGATATTAATGTCAGCTTAAATATTTATGGGGATATATCAAATGTAAATAGTAAAGGCCCTTTCATTGTGTGCAGGATGCACAGCGATAATCTGCAGTTCCCAGCCCTGTCAGAACCCCGCTCAGGGACGGAAAGTTCAAACTACAAAATGACGCTGGGGCTTCAGAAGCGCAATGGAGGTTTGATCAGATTAGAACAGATGAGGGTCTTGCTGTCATCTGGAATATGCTGTGTTAAAGAGAAGACAGCAAGCTGGATTTTGATATGCAAATGTTACAGGGATAACTCCCCGAGATGTTAGTTGTAGAAAATGCTGATTCGAGAAAAAAGGGGAAAAAAACCCTTTAACAAGGCATGAGGGTAATTCAAAGCCAAGTACTTTTAAACAGCACTTAACAAGTCCCTAGAGCCCACTCAACAGTGGGCCACCCCAGACGTGCCATCTTCTGCCCCTCAACAGCTTGAAAAAGTCGTAATTGCGAATGCATTTGCATTTTTCTTCTCAACTTGTCCACGTTCATCGTTCAGCAACGCAGGGGAGAAAAAAATTTAAAAAAATAAAAAAATTTAAGCCAGCAGCAAAGCAGAGGGACCCCTCCCCAAACATGTGGTGCAGAGGAGACATGGGCGCCCCGATCCCCCACACCCCACCCTGCGCTTGCACCTCCACCATCGCTTGTTTTTTACATTTCGCTCCTAATTATGTTGCATCTATTGCCATACACTTAATTAGCTGCATTAATGTGATTTCTTTTCACATAGTCAAGCAATTAAGAGCTATGATTGAGTTTCATTCAATTAGCCTCAACAAACATGCTAATTGATGTCCCAGATGCAAATGAGGTGCAGTGAGAGAAACCTGCTAGCAATTGAGAATTGTGGTGGGGGGATCCGGGGCTCGCAGCTCGCTGGCAGCAGCACGGCTTAACACGGCTCCCCCTCCTCCCAGGGCAGCGGGGACACCAGCCATTAATGCCCCTGTTGTCCCAAAGAGATCCCTACAGAAATCACAGGACTGAATCCAACCCTCGCCACGCACGGTTCTGGCGGCTGGCGGGAGCGGGAGCGCAGCGGAACATTCCGCTGATCCTGGGATCCCAGGGCTGAACAAGATCTCCATCCCGGCTCTGAGCTGCTGAGGCAGCACACAGGTAATGGCCTGGAGTCAGCACTAACTGGCAGCTCCATCTTAGTCAGAGCGGGGCGATGCTGCCTCCACATCCATCAATCCATAATCCCCCAAAATGCGCTCCCTGCGTCGATTCTCATCCCTTTTCATCCCCGGGTTACCGCTGTGGTATGGCGCCACCGAACTGTTAATTTGACAACTCAAGGCCATTGACCATTATCTACAGGACTAAATAAACTGCTAAAACATCAGGGGAAAATCAAAAAGCTGCATTGACTGAAGATGACACCAAATACTACTTGACAGCCTCACAAAATGAATTGCCTTGAGTAAGAAAGGAACAATGCGCCATGACACAGAATAATGAAAAGTAAAATTACTTTATTCTGCTCTTAATACAGCAGCTCTCTGTTTACAACAGCAGAAATTAATATAACCAATTAACTGAGCAGAAGCCTTTCAGACATGCAAATTGAGCAAATGGGTACGATCATGTTTTCTAAAGAGGCCTACCAAAAAGAGACACTGCCGTTTTGGGGGGCCTCTTTGGGTTCTGAATGCCAGCAGCTGTTGAATTAACAGCTGTGCATCACAGTGATGGTCCTCAAAGCTGGAGAAATCACTCCACCAAGGGCCACAAGCTGAACCCAGGCTATGTGGTGGCTCCAGCTTGATGCCCATGTCCAAGCTGGCCCTGAGCACTTCCAGGGATCCAGGGGCAGCCACAGCTTCTCTGGGCAACCAGGGCCTTCCCATCCTCACAGGGAACAGTTCCTTCCCAATATGCAATCTCAATCCACTCTCCTTCAGCTTAAAGCCATTCCCCCTTGTCCTATGCATGGCTGTGCTCTAGAGCCATCCTTATGTTAAAGACATGGCTCAGATTATCAAAAACAGGGATTTACAAAACATTATGGAGTCTGAGGATTTTCAAATAATGCAAGAGTGGTGGATAGGGAGAAAACCCTTCACAGGGGTTGCAGTTTTAACTCGGCAAAGGGGTTTCCAAGCTCACATTGAAACTACTCACCTTGGGATTAGCCATGTGTAACAACACTAAAATGGAGAAAAATATCTGACCCTTCGAAGAGATCTAGCCATGTTTCTTCTATCTGTTCCACTGGCACCATTTTCCAATGCGCCACATATGAAATGAGAGACTCTCTGAGAGCAGCAACTTTCCAAGGCTATACTGGTACACAGGTTTGAATGTCACACTTTTTTCTTTCTTTTCAGCTATTCCAATCTCTCCAAAGCTTGCTTTTCCATCACTAGGAACAGGTCCAGGCTAAGCATCCTCCTCAGATCTGTGGGAGATCTCCCCATGAGAGATGATGAGCTTCTAACCTATCCCTGGTAGTGTCCAAGGCCAGGTTGGATGGGGCTCTGAACAGCCTGGGATAGTGGAAGATGTCCCTGCCCATGGCAGGGAGGTGGAACAGGATGAGTTTCAAGGTTCCTTCCAACCCAAACTATTCTGGGATTCTGTAAAAAACACCTTCATTTTGTGGCAGTTTCCCCCCACTGTCCAATCGGACATAACACTCCTAAGGCTCCACTTACTGAGGTTGAAACAGTGTTTCCTTATCTGAGGCATAATAAAAATTATTACGGTAAAGGAAGTTTATGGTTGCACCTCTGGATGACATTTTGAAGACTGTGTGCAGCACATTTTTTGAAAGACAATTCCAATTTTGTGGGCTGACCTATTGGACCCACAAAACCTATTGTTCACCATCAGCAACAACCAAATCCTCTTCCCCCCTAAACCAAGAGCAGCCTGGGAAATTGGATGGAGCCCCGACTTTTCTGCCTCTCTGTGGCAGTCAGACATTTTTATTGCAAAATGCCGTCTGGAAAAGATGCAAAACAAAATTGCTAAACTGCGAAAAGAATAAAAGCGGGGGTGGGGGAAGAAGAAAAAAAACCAAAAGGCCCCCTTCCCTTTGCTTATTGAGTTCAAAGGCATAACATGCAGCACCCTGCAGCAAATGGGAAGCTACACTAATTTTAAAGCCATAAAACGCTATAAAGTGCCCTGCGGGGCAGGACTACACTGGAGCTAGTTGCACCTAAATAAGCCATGGTTCATTTACTTCGCAGCTTAGCCTAATGTAATCATCAGCAGATTCCTAGCCTAGAGTTGTAACAGGCATGGAGCCGCTGCCGCCGAGGCGACACTCCCAGCCATGGAGGGGCTGCCGCCACATCGCTGTTGATTAGAAAATTTTTCAGTTTTGACAAGCCCTTAATGAACATAAATCGCTCTTTGATTGGTTTCCGTGTGGGGCCACGGGCACACCTAAGAAGAAACAACAACGAGAAAAAAAAAGTCTCCCCAACTCCTCGCCCTTGATGCTTTTCCCAGGAAGAGCCTGAGCAGTGGATGGACAGTCAGGATATGAGCCACAGTGGAATATATTCATCAAATGGTCCTGGGGAATTAGCTGTCCCCCCTCTTGCATGTAAACACGGCCATAATGTCATTCAGCTTCATAATACATGGTTAATCTTAAGGAAAGCCTGAAATGGTGGTTTCTGAGGAGCACGGAGGAATGGGAACACATTCTGGCAAACACTGATCACCCTAAAGCACTCTGTCCTGACAAAAGGAAGGTCATCATGAGTGTTTGCTTCACATTGGGAATCAAGAACATTAAATTTCAGTAATAAAAAGCACTGGTTGTATCTAAACTGTGGTGTTATTTAGCTCCATCAGTGTTGCAGGAGCACGAGAGGAAGTCAGGGCAAGGCTTGGAACACAACAGCAACAAAATGTTGGTCCTTTTGTAAATGCATCCCTCATTTGCATAAAATTTTAAGAAAACTCTTCCCCTTGCATGTCACTTCTTATTCAGCCTTTGTAACGAGAGCTGCTGTAAAAGACAAACCAGAGTTTTACCATCCTGAGTAATTTATGAAGCATTTATACCCACAGCAGTTAGCTCAGCTGGACAGGAAGCTCTAATTTTATAAACCCCCCTGATTAATTAATAGCTTGGCTTTTGCCTTTTAAATTACAACTCGTTCTGATCCTCCGAATTTTACTGGACTTTCTGAAGAGGGAGCAGACAGATATGACACTGAAACCTGTGTTTGCTCCAGCCTGTGCAGCTCTGCCAAAGCACAATTGTGTCTGCCATGCTACTGAGTGTCAACTCCCTTGAGGGCACAGAGGCCTGGACAGATCCTCAAGGGTCCCTTCCCACTCAGGATATTCTCTGTTTCTATGATCTTCAGTTCTGTATTTCTCCCCCAAATCTCTCTTCACTCGATTGCATCTTTCAGATTAAGGCAATGAAGAAGTTTTCCAGGAAGCTCAAAAGTGATCTGTACGGCTACAGCACTTTATAAAAATCAGAAATCACTATACTCATATTTAACTGTACCTATAATTAATTTTCTTCTATCCTAATCAATGTTTCAGGCACACCAGTGGATGCAATAGTAACTACAATAAAAGCTTACACAAGCTTCAGATTTACCTTCATCCATACTCAAACTGCAGGATTTGTTTTGATCACTGCTCTCTCAGGAGGGAGAGCTGCATCGCACGTGAAAAAGCAACACAGAATCTCAGAATGGTTAGGGCTGGAACGGATCTTAAAGCCCATCCTGCTCCACCCTTGCCATGGACAGGGACCTTCCACTACCCCAGGTTGCTCCAAACCCTCTTCAGCCCAGTCTTGAGCACTTCCAGGGTCCTTTTGTCAGTCCAAGTCTCTCTTTACCAAGGGCTGCTTTGAGGATTAGGTGTTCATAGGAAATGCCAGTTAAAAGGCCCTTCAGAGCCAGCCAATATCCAGCTTTACATTTCTTCAGAGCAAAAAGTGGGCAATGGACATACACAATGGTATTTTAGAAATATATGAGCATGAATATTTCTATTAAAGCAACACAAACAGCACACTTCAGAGCTATGGAACAACCTGAGGTAACACAACCCTGGAAAATAAGGATGAGCTGCAATGATGGCTGTGGGGGATGTTCCTAACAGGAAGGGGAGCACAGTTCCCTCGGCTGGAGCAGCACCAGGCTCTGGCTGGTGACTGGCCACACAGGACACCACACTGCTCTCAAGGATGAGGGGAGATGGGGTCCTGCATTTTCACGCAGGCTGTTTCCAAACAGTTCAGGGAAATCACAATGGCTGGTAACAAAAATTTCAACTGCAGCTCCGAGAGAAATGCTGGGACCCAAGAAAAGTGCATGGAGCTACAACACTTCCAGATACCAACACAGAAGACATTCTCAAAAGCCTCCTGCTTCTCACCATCTGCTTTATCTGTAGGAAATGGCCAAGCAGAGAAAGCTCAAATGACACGTCAAGCCTTAAGGAATTTTACAGTGTTTGTAGAGCCTTCCCAGAGAATGTGTCTGTATAATGTATTTCTGAAGCTCTTGTGCAAAGTTTAGCTCAGTGCTGGATCTGACTCCTTACCAAACTGAAATGCTGCCTTTTTAAAAAGGAAAATCATGTAATATATTTGAGGATAAAACAATACTGTTAATGCTCATGTGAGCTGCTCACCCAGCCAGCACTATATTTAAGGGAGAATTTGGAACCATGGCTACTGTCAGATGAACTGAGCAAATCAGGTGAATCCACACCTCCCTCACAGAGATAAAGCCAGACATACCCCCCCAGTCACGTTTACAATCCCCAGGGCATCACATTAGACCAGTGAAGATGAAGGTTAAAGGTTGCAGCAAGCAAACACCAACCTTGCGGTGTAAATACATGGGGCTTGTGTACCAGATGTGTTCTAGACAGGCATTGCACCTTCCTTCTCACATATTTAAGAAGCTCTTCTTCCCCCATAAGGTGCCCCAGCAGCGTGCTTTTATTTGAAATCAAACCTAGACCAAGCGATACATAAAAGGGGAAAGCTGCCCTTACCAAAAAAGAGCTGTTTTCAGCCTTTTCCCCCCCTTTTCTTCTTCTCACAAGTGAGGCTCAGAGATCGTGAAGATACAAGAGCAGAGAATGGACATCCACAGCTAAAGCTGTATCGTGTGCTGACCTGTGGCACGCTGGCAACCTTGCAGCAGGCAGCCAGTGGTGAGACAGCATCTGCTATTCATCGGGAGAAGGCTCAGATAAAGCAGTGCAGCCCAGCAGGTATCCTGGTGAATGCATTCCAGGAGCCCCCGCGCTGGGCATCCCACCATTAAAATCCAGAAGACGCCTCGACAAATTCCCCTGGGGCCCTTTGGGGAGGCTGACATGAAATTTGCCAGCCAGAATTTTAGTGATCCACTCCACAGCTCTGCTCCAGAAGCCCAAGATGAATAGGGAGCTCTGGTGAACTTTGAAGCGTGAAGGTCAAAGTTCTCTCTCATTATCCCCAACCATTTTCTATCAGCGGAGCTCTTTGGCATCCCAAGGGACGGGAAGATTTGAGGCTCTTGAAAAAACCTGACATGACCAAGTCAGGAAACAGTAGGGTGCTTATGTACACGTTTTTCTTCCCCCATTTTCCTCTCCCCCCACTTTCTCAAAAAGAAACAAGAGGGATTTTGCTATTGTGTCAAACATCAACCTGGTGGCATCGGGAGTCACTCACGTAGGTGGCACAATGCTGCGCTCATTCCAGCATGCTGCCCTGCCAAACAGGCCTGACCCTCCCAGGGACACCTCCTCTGCAAGAAAGGGCCTAATTTGATTTTTATCTCCCCACCCCAAAACCTTTCATTCTGTGGGCAATGCTTTCAAGAAGGATGTCAGGGCTGGATTCTGCAGTACCTATTTTCTACATTAAAACCACTGCTTTGTGCCTGAGCCACCACCAAATGCATCTGGCAGAGACAAGTGATCCACCTGCGGCCAAACCTTGAACAATATTTAACACAGTGCTCACTATCAGCCACTAAACACTGTAATTGGTCCTTCAACACAAGATGTTATGCTCTGACTCAATCCACAGGCTGGACAAACCAAATGATCTCCTAAATCTCCTTTTTCTGCCACCACAAGAGGCCAGCTGTCCACCTTTCACTGCAATCAAAAATTCACTCCAGAATTAAAAGGGCAACGTTTTGATTAACTAAAATGACCTGCACATTTGAAACAACCTAAATCTGATGACAGCCAGGCTTTGCGCAAGTTTAGGAAACTGACTTTAGACAGTTAACAAAAGATCTTTTCTTCACTGCTGCTTAACAGGAAACCTGGTAGCAATAAGGCCCTGATTTTTCAAAACAATGTAAGCACAGCAATAAAAAGTCATCACTTTGGCTTCATTGTGAAAAAAAGGAAACAAAAAATTACTGATAAACAAAGGATCAAAAAATTACTGATAAACAAAACCCAGCAAAATCAAAACACAGTATCAGAGTTTTGTTTGGGGAAGAACCTCTCATCTGACAATCCCCAAGAAGCAATTGTGACATTCCTGCCAAGGAAGTTTAATACAGAGTGTACTGGGAGAATGACTGACTGAAAATATCTGTGGTTCCCTCACAAACCCCTCTGATCCCTGCAAGTAGAAAACAGAGACACTGAGCCCAGCATCTTCTTCTTGAGGTGGGGGGGCATGGGGGGGATAGAGGGAAACAATTACAGGCTGGTAATTACTTCTTCTTTAAATGGATTCTCTCTAATCTCCGATGGATTTACCTATAATCTCAAAGTAATTACGTGTAACCTCAGCGGATTCTTACTCTGGGGGCCGCAGCTCCGGGGGAGCCTGTGGAGGAGAAGTTTCTCCATTGTCTGCCAGAGCAATGAAAAACTCACATGTGCATGGCCTTGCCAGGAACAATAGAACCTTTTCCAGCAACCAGGAAGGGACCAGGGTACACACAGCAGCCTCCTCCTTGCTTGATGACCAGCATAATCTAAGGCAAACTCAAGTGGCAGCTCCATGGGAGCATGCAGTATCTGTGCTCCCCTTCTGGGAGCAACACCAATACACTAATTTGGGTATTTCAGGGCTACTTCATAGCAGAATTAGTCAAATTTAGAGGCACTAAAAGTGACTAAATTGGGCTGAAAGACATGAACTGCATCACACAAAGGAGCAGTGAAAACCCTGCTCCAGAGCACAGAGGCTGAGGGACAAGGTTTCTGATGGGAAGCAGCAATGCCTTGAAGCTACTTGTCATCTAATTTACCACATAGTTTTTAAGAGACATGGACATCACATCAGAAACTAGAGCATAGCATCATTATGGCAGGACCTCAGACTATAAAAGCTTGTGTCAAGGCAGAGGAAAAGTGCTAATATTCCATAGACAGGGAACAGCAAGTGGAGGCAAGCACAGCATGAGCGTGGCCAGACATGGATGTGGCACTTGGGAAACATGGTTTAGTGCTGGGCTATAGATGGGCTTGATCTTAGAGTGCTTTCCAGCCTTAATGATTATAGGATTCCATGCTCCTCATACACCACCCATTTAAGCAGAAGTTTCCTGCCAGTCCCAGGTGCAGGTATATAAACCCCAGAATTTATAGAAAATGTTTCAAAACCTTGATTTTCACTCCTTAATGTAAGAGTGCCTGGGAGCTCAAGATGCCACCAATAGGTTTAGAAACAACTGGCCCTAAAAACAAGGGCACCTTGTTTCTACCGGTGGCAACCCTCTGATTTGCATATATGGGATGATGATAAAATATAAGATCAGATATTTTATATGTATATATAATCTATCTATCCATCCATCTATCTCTGTCCATATATATATGACTGTCTATATATCTATATATATATGTATTTCATATATAGTATTTAAATTTGGTGAGGGGCATACCATGATTTCTGGGGTGGGCTAGTCCTGAGTGGGATCTCTGTGCTCCTTCCACTCAAAAATCCATACTAGGAATTGTGCCACAGCCTCTGAGGGACAGATAGCATCCTTGGGACAGGAATAGATGCCTCAACATGGAAAAGTTGTATGGAACATATTTTAATGGCTATGCCATTTCCAGAAATCTGCTCAGAATTACTCCTGAGTAAGCCACAAGCCCTGCACACTGACAAAGACCTATTCTCATTCTTTACTACCTCTAGGAAGCTTTTTCTTGTAAAACACTTGTTTCTTAACCCTAGGATTGACAACAAGTCCATAAAAGATATTAGCAGAAAATGAAGTCTTAAACAGTTCCAGCAGCCTCTTGGGATGCAAGGATACCTCAGTCCCAATGGATTCAGAGAACTGAAGCACACTCAGACTTGCAGTAGGAAGTTTTATTTCAGATGATGATTCTTTGAGAGGGAGGGGAATGAAGAGAGAGGAAGAAGCTCCCCCACAACATGGTCTCACCAAAGCCATGTCTGACACTGCTTTGCAGGGCCGAGCATTCCAAGAGCAGGGAGTACTCACGTGCAGGCTGGGATGGTAGGTCAGCACGCCATTGTCACACAGGGTCACATATTTCTTCTTCCACTCTTTGTTCAGGGACTTGCCACTCCGCTTTAGCAGCATTCCCTGGTGGGGGGAGAGAGAGAAAAAATGGGAAACCTTTTTTATTCTGAAACCTTCTGGCCTCCAGACAACACACAACTGTCTGAGACACAAGAGAGAAGCGGTATTGCCAGCATTTTCAGATAGGCTTTCTACTGCACATTAGACTCTTAATTCTGCCTCTCCTACAATGCACATTCCCTCCATTGGCTGTGTCCAATGGGTAGAAAAACCCCCTTTTCATTGAATTCCATGCCTCAGGAAAGCACATTTCAGTGTGACCTACATGGATTCCTAGCTGATGAAGATACCGTGCTCTGCATTTCTTACCCTCCAAAACAAATGATGAGCCCCAGGATGAGGGAGCATCCTGCTGTGTGGCCTCCCTCCAAGCATATTCCTGTGGATTCCTTGCCCACAGAAGAGCACACATCTGTATTCTCATTTCCTCTGCACAAAGGTGACACCACCATTGAAATCCCTCTTGGCTACTCATTCCAGCAAAAGAAACCCCAAGCCCAGGCAAGAGTAGCAAAACAAAACCAGAGCAAATACAAAGTGTTTCAAGTAAATCCTGGTTAATTTAATGACAGAGGTGTGACTGGAGAGCAAAGGAGCTGGGCAAAGTGAATCATCTTTGCACCATATTCAGTCAGGGATGAATGCCAACAATCACAGAATCTCAGAATGGTTCAGGTTGGAAGAGACATTAAAATGCATCCAGTTCCAACACCCTGCCATGGACAGGGACAACTCCCACTGGACTAGGTTGCTCCAAGCCCTGTCCAACCTGACGGGAACACTTCCAGAGATAGGGCAGCCTTAACTTCTCATCAACAGCAAAGATTTCTTAGAAGTTATGGTTGTGTTCCAACAGACAGACAGGAACTGCTACTGTACATTGATTGACCTGTTCTCAGCTGCAAAACAGAAACCCAATTAAAAAATAAACTGCCACATGCTGTAGAACACTCAAGGTAGTAAATGAAAAATGTACTTCCTTAGGAAAATTTAACTTCCAAACCTGAGCCAGACAGCAGTTCCTAATGGATCCAGACATGGTTATGGTTGTACAAAGCCTTACTGGAATGTACAGTGGATATCCTATAGTCAATGCCTACCACAGGGACACACTGGTGTCACAGATCAAGTTTTGATCAAAGTAATCATTTCAATAAATCAAAACCAGGAATCCACCCAACACAAACTTCAGCTCCCTAATCCCTACAAAACAGGTTTTTCCCTTCTCATTGTAAAAGGCAATTAAAATAAAGGGAAAACTGAAAATAGATGTCCTACCAAGCACAGTGCTTCCAACTCCTATGGAGCTGTTCTTGTTAAAAGTGGTTTAAATCTTGGAAACTAGTTCCACTGTCTGTTTTCCCATTAAACCTGCAGCTTTATGAAGTGATCCCTCGGCAGACCCTATCCCAAAGCCTGGAGGGGACACAGGTTGGCTGTACTCAAGTAGAAATCCTGCTCCTGGCCACACAGCTGAGTAGAACTCCAGCGAAGAACCCTTACCAAATTCAGCACACTCCAAGGATGGGACTGTGAAAAAAAGCTGATGATGGACACCTGAATAGTGCAGTGATCCAAACTCCTAACTTTCTGCCTGTCTGGGGGTCACATGTCTGTATTTTTTTGTGCTGATCCTTGCTAGAACTCAAACTTTTTCAAGGAGAATGGGGCTTCTGAAACGCCTCCTCACAAAAGCTTCTGCTCATCCCAATTACCGCCTGCCAGCGCTTGGAGAGGTTGTTTTCTTCTATTAAAAAAATGAAAGCTTATTTCTGCCTTTGACTTTCCTGTTTGTCTATAGGAGGTGATCTGTCTCTTCACCTTTCCCATCTTTCATACCTCACCTGCAGCACGGCACTGGTGTTTAGGGGGACCCAATTCTAGTTAGCGCAGCGCCGTGGGGATCAAAAATTACTGTTTCCCTGCACTGGTTTGTTCTTCAGACCTTCTAATAGGGAAAAGCAGTAAGGATCACAATGGTGATTTTTTTTTCCCCTCTGCCTTTTTTTTTTAAGTTTTGAAGCCAATAAAATACATATATTTCATAACCTTTTAATTGCTCCTTTGCTAGACAGAAAACATGTCATTACTTACATAATTTTCAATTCATGCCAATTATAATCTCAATAAATAGTAAAAGTCTACCACAGACATGATTTTTACTACTTAACGTTTTGCTACTATCTAAGTATGAATTATGACATACTAGTTTTGAATCTAAATGAAGAAGATTATTCAAAATGAGGTTTTATCATGTTTTTAAAGCAGAACTCTGTGCTTTCATGTAAAAAAACCAAACAAAAAGCAACTACCCAGCTCAGAACTGAATACAGATGATGGACCTATTTGTGCCCAACTAACAAACCAGACTTCCCGATCTATTTTCTTCAGGCATTCCTTTGGCAAACAGAATCATTTTCACATTATGTGATAATTAAAAGTATCTTGAAGTACCTGGAGAGCAAACTGCTCTGAATACAAGGAGCTAACTTAAAGTGCTATAAAGCAAAGCAGCCCATACAAACCACAGTTTTTATCCCCAAGGCCACCACTTTGTGGTAATTTTATAGAATGGACTGGAGAAATGGTCTTAGAGTCAGAGTTTAGATCAGTTATAAATGCACTTTAACATTAGTTACACTTAAAAAAAATAAATGGCCCACATATGACAGGAAATGTTATTTTAAAGAAAAAAAAAAAAAGCCCCTTGCTTCAGTCACATTATGGCTACATTTGAGTCTCATCAGATACTGTGCCAGGGAAATGAGATCCAGGGGTTCCTGCTGACCCCTGGTTACCTCCAAGGCAATTCAGAGGCAGCTTGGGCATGTCCCCAGTCACAGTCAAACAGGTCCCCACGTACACACAGCACACTGGAAAAATCCCATTGAGTCCCTAAGCTACGTAGCAAGAGACTAAGTCAATCTTCTACTCCAAATACCATTTTTTTTGGTCTAAGTAATCCCTGTCTCAAATTAGTATGAATTGGGCAATGCTATTTTCCCTAATTTGTATGAAATCTTTAATTTCTTACAGCCCTCCATGAGCAGTTGGGTGCAGCTGACTCAAAGCCTCCAGACTCAACACTAAGAATTTAACACCTCTGATTTCCACACAAACGGAGAAGAAGTTCACACCTCAAACTGGCTGTTTTTTTTCACCACCTTCTGCAACTCTGTGTTTAAGGGAGGAATAGCGAGTGCTCCAGCTTGTGGTTTTAAGGAGCTGGAGGAAAAAGGCTCCAAGTGGAGTGCAGGGACCTCAGTCCCTGAGTTTTGCTGGAGGATCCATGGTGCGAACGGAGCCGGCTCTCCATTAGTAATGTGTGTGCTACGTCTACTCCCAGGAGGTCATTGCAAGCCAAAAGCAATGTTAAGTGTACAAGCTTTAAATAACTTACAAAGTTAATGTAATGAATGCAAGTGTGATCTGAAATCCATCACTCAGTGGCTTGCTGTAGCCTCAAGCTGTGATAAAACACCACTCATAAATTTATATTAAAACTCTGTTCGATAGCAATTATTTACCAACAAAGATTTATTGATTGCATTTGCTGTTAGGGACTGGGGCCCTGAGTCAATCAGCTTAGGCTGCTGAGCTCCAGGGCACCTGGGGAAGTTACAGACTGCCAGCAGGCTCTGCAATCCCAACATTACTGTGGGAGCAGGAGCGGCTAATGAAAAGCCGCCAGCCTCGGATTGATTGTAGCTAAGGCGGAAAAAAACCAACACACCCAGCACTGGTCAAGGGACCAGGGTATGTATACAACCATGTGAGTACAAGCAACCAGCAAAATCTGGCTGCTCTGGGTGCCTTCTGTGAGATCCAAACCTTTCCTGTTTAAATATTAACTCAGTGGTGAATCATCAATTTGTTCTATAGTAATATTTTAGGTTTTAAATAGCAAATTATCAGCATTTCAAAAAGTGACCCCTTGAAGTTGCTTAATGCTGCACTGAAGATGCTGGCAGGTGAGAAGCCTTAAAAATGGTCTTTGAAGTCAGCAGAGCCAAGACTGGACCTTTTGGAAAAGGAAATATGGTACCTAAAAGGCAGGGGCTGGAATTAGGTGAACTTTAGGATCCCATCCAACCCAAACCATTCCATGATTCCACTTTGGTTTCTATTTTCTTTCAGAAATTTACCTCACTGCTATAGCTGAGGTGCTAACTTCTGCCAGCCTTTTCTTTCTTCCCCTCCCTAACTTTTAGCCAACCCCATATTGCTTCCCTGATGATGTTCTGAGAGACAGGTAATCTCACACGCCATCATTAACAACACAAATTCCTGATTTTCCACTCAGCCCTTGTAGTTCCCACAGCCATGACTAGCAGCTACCACTGCTAGGAATTTTCTCCAGCTCCTGTGCATGCTGCTCAGACAAGAAAAGCTCTCAAGTAATGAAAAACTTCCTTCAAACAACTCCAAAGGCAGCCACTCAGGATCACAAACTAATTGTTACATACAGATTCTGATCAATACAACACCCACTTCCTGTAAATCTATTAGCTTGGAGAACATTTGCTGGTGAAATCGCCAGGATTCAATGGCAGCCAACTCTGCACAGCCTGTCCAACAGCATTGAGACCACCGGATAATCAACAAGAGATAATTCTTCAGTGATGGTTTTTGCTTCCAGAAGACTTAGTTGTAACAGGTTTCTGGTGTTTAAGTCCATTCTTCCAGCATATGGCAGATATCAGCTCAAACTGCTTTACCTACAAACAATACCTGCAGGCCAAAGGAAGCTTTTGGTAATGACTGAATTGATCATTGATCAACTGATCATTGATTCATAGTCAGATAATTCCAGAATGGTTTGGGTTGGAAGGGACCTTAAAGCTCATCACATTCCATCTCCTATCATAGGCAGGGACACCTTCCATTACACCAGGTTCCTCCTTCTTTAAACATAAAATCCGCTACGGAATAAGCTGTTGAAGATTCCCAATGTAGTGGGAATCCTTCCATTAAAATGTAACTGATTTTCTCAATTCCCCAGACTTAAGTCTTTTTTTTTCCCAGAACTTTAAGGGAATGCTGCTTGGTCTTCTGGTCAATGGACATGAAGCTGGTTTAAGTTTTTACACCTGGAAACCTGTAGCAGATTTCCCTTGTCTTTCTGATACCTGAAGGGGGCTTATAAAAACAAGGGAGAGGGACTTTGGATAAGGGCCTGGAGGGACAGGACAAGGGGAACAGATTCCCACTGCCACAGGGAAGTTGGGCTAGATGTGATATTGGGAAGGAATTCTTCCCTGTAAGGGCGGTGAGGCCCTGGCACAGAGTGCCCAGAGCAGCTGTGGGTGCCCCTGGATCCCTGGAAGTGTCCAAGGCCAGGTTGGACAGGGCTTGGAGCAGCCTGGGACAGTGGAAGGTGTCCCTGGCCCATGCCAAGGGGTGGAATGGGATGAGCTTTAACGTTCCTTCCACACCAAGCTATTTTGGGATTCTATGACCTCTTACAGTGGCAGAGCACAACTGGGGACCAACTGAACCACAAAAAAGGCTACAAGATCCTGGAGTGGCTCTGAAAAGTTCCCAAAACAGGAGAGCTCAAACATTCTCCAACGTCAGTATCTAACAATAACACTGCAAAAACCCCCTAAAACCCTGCACGTTCTTACTACAGAAAAGTAGTGGAAACTAGTTCCAGTTTTGCACATGGAAAACCCCTCTCACCTCCCTTGAAAACCGGTACAGCAGCAGCAGTAGAGTTTTGCTACAAAGATGCTCCCACACTGCAACTATTTGAATTTATGTTATGCACCTTTATGAGAAGATGAAATCAGAACATTGCACCCAATTCTCTTTTAACGTTTCCCAAACACAAGGCACTGACTATGCAGCAGGTAATTACTCCATGACTAGTTACCTAATGCTGGGGCTGATCAGCCACGATTTCCATTTGAAGACAAAGAGCAGAGAAAATCTAACACCTGACTTGAGGAGTAAAAGATAATTGCATTGCTTAAACTTGAAGGACAATCAACCTGCAACTTGTTTTTTGCCAAGCTCTCTGCACACAAGCTACGAAAGAAAATTAGAAAGATGTATTGAGAAAAAAACCCCCAGTGCTGATTAAGCAACTCTTGGAGTTCATCACAGCACCAGCAACGAAGATTGCCACCCCCAGCAAAGGACAGCCACCAAATTCCTGCAAGGAGCAGCAGCACTAAGGACAAAGTTAATGGGAAGAACAAACTTGGTGTTTGCTGTTACTGCATCTTTACTTTTAATCCAAGAATCACGAAATGGTTGGAAGGGAGCTTAAAGACCATCTCTTCAACCCCCTGTCATGGGCAGGGACACCCTCTATCATCCCAGGTTGCTCCAAGCCCCGTCCAATCTGGCCTTGATTAGCAACTGCTCCAGTATTTCAGCCTCTGGATCTCGCCAACACAGGGGATGCCCAAGTTCCTCCAATTCTTCTTGAGTTCTCCTTCAGTTGGCAGCTTTGGGACAGGGGCACTCTTTTCTTAGCCCTACTTTATGACTATTTCTAAAATAAGACTTTATTTATCATTGCAAACTCTGCAGTTACAGCCACCACATATCCTTCCTGTGGAGCTGAACATTCAAGTGTGTTACAAAATGTAATCAGGTATTTAGGAACTGGCACATCTTTAACCCTAGTTTACCTCTTGGACAGAGCACTGAGCAAATCACATTATTTTCCCGCCTTGCAGTAGTTTCTGCCTCTGATGACTTCCAAGACTTGCTCTGCTTGCTCTGGACTGCTAAAAAATAAGAAAGAAAGGAATCCCAGCCCTTAATAATCTCCAGTAGCTGGCTTATTAACCCCTTGGCACTGGCAGCTGTAGTTGCCCTGACACCAGTGAAATGCCCTTCAATGCAAATCATTACCTTGGGCAAAGGAAAAACAGCGCTGGGAAGCGGATCCGCTGCGAGCAAACACAACTGTGGGAAAGGCTCCGAGAGCAGGAACACTCGGGAATGGCTGAAGGGTCAGGCATGAAAAGGATGGAACAAAACATTGACTTCTCTCAAGAAACAAACAGTGTTGGGTGGGTGATAGAAAATAAGGAATCTTCAGGCAGGCATTACCACTCCTAAGCAGAGGATCTGCTCTTCCTTACAGGAGCGCTCCATTTCCCGATCCCGGAAAACCTCTTTATCGTATTTTATAAAAAGTAGGGATTTGGTTGGGGAAGCAGAAGGGGAAAAAAGCCATGAAAAGCTTAAAACCCAATTTTAACTTTCACTCCTGACACTGTAGTGTTTCCATAGAAACATCAGGAAGACCACTTAAGAGCAGCTTTTTTTTTTGTAGCCATGTTTGGCACCATACTCCTCCTCTGGACAACCTATTATTTCACAAATGGATGCTCTCTGCAGCCTGTTCTGTGCAGGCTCAGATGGAGGGGGGAAAGAAAAAGAACCCTGGATCTTTAACCAGTTCCCTTGTGGTCCCCTCCCTTTTTTGTTGGTAATATTTCTGTCATTCTGCCAGGGCTATATGGTACAAAGGGTTACACTTTAATTGAGCTGTCAGCATCTCCAACAATCCTATAAAACTCCGATTATGCACGGCGGGGTTAGTGACACACTTGTTATTGTGGATGCCCTATTTGCTAAACCCGGGCCCCCCCCCACAGGTCACCTCACCCAGGCGACCTTCCTGTCATTAGCCTCGTCTATTCCTACCTCACTGCTGTGAAAATCACACAAGGAAAGGCTTCAAAGCCCTTGCCAGGACTGAATTCGACCAGGAGCTAATCACCCACAAATCCAGCTCAAATGGCAATAATTGGCTAAACTGCTCACCTCTCCAGAGCTCAGCAGTAATTTGGGATAATAAAGAAAAGAATTATTCAGCTAACTGCCCTGAAATGTATGCTTTGTGACCGACACACTTCACATTTTAATAATGATGGACACAAAATCCAATTTAATACAGCATTGGCTGAATAACAAACCCAAGAATACTGGCAGGGGAAAAAAATGTGTGTGTGCGTGTGTGTTCTTTTTTTTCCCCCCCTTAAACTGTGTTCCATGTTATTGTACAGAAAGTATTCACACTTGATGTCAGGAAATTTTGGGACCAAAAAGGCCTTCGACAACCAACCTCATAAACTCTGCTCCATAACAGGATTTTAAAATTTATGTTAAATTCTTTTTTAACCAAAAGGAGCATCCTCCATTAAATATAAATTTTGCTGAACAGTTATACCTCTGGTCCTCAAGCTTTTGTAGGGATAGGAAATAAATATACTTTTTTTTTAAATTTTTTTTTATTTCCACAGTAGGAGGACACCTTCTTCATTATTCTAATTAACAATATTTCCTGATTGCTCCATTCTTCTACTTTTACACCTCATCCTCTGGTCAGGGACCATCAGCATCAATGACCCCACTACAGAAGGGTCTGCCAGGACACACCAAACTGGTTCAACAGTGCAAAGATCACTGAATCCATGAATGGTTTGGGTTGGAAGGGACCTTAAACCTCATCTTGTGCCTGCCATGGGCAGTGGCACCTTCCACTAGACCAGGGTGGGTGATCAGGGCCCATTAGGATGCTCCAGTACTCTTCCATCCACACACCCCATTCCCTTTCCTCCAATCTCTCCTAAGCCCAAGAGAAAAAAAGGAAAATAGATGAAATTAGCATTCATGGTGATGTTCCTGAGATGTCCACCTCACTCAGAGGAATGGGAGTGAAGGTGATGATGGTCCTTTAGAGATGCACTCAATGTATGTTGGGCACTGTCCTCTCCCCATTACAGCAGGAAACAAATCAAGAATCTAATGAGGAAAAATTCCTTCCTATTGGTTCCTGTTCCCTAGAGTTCATTAAAAGCATGTTTCACATTCTCAGAAAAATGTGAATTCCATCTTCAACATGAAGGAAATACTTAAAGAAATGTAGGAGATGCCAAGACACACAAGACAACTGCATAAACAGACAGCTACAACCACATCCTTTTGCTACTTGCTCAATATGTGAGTAGTCATGGAGCTAAACAGCTGATAAAAATGATGATTTATCTACTGGTGCAGCAGAGACATCTTTTTAAACAACCCTCTTCACAACATACACAACTGTCTGCTCTTCCTTTTTAATGAATCAATCTGTACTTTATCACCTGAAAACAAAATCATTTTGGCTTCTGCTGGGAATACATAAAAACATGCAGCTAATTCACTCAAAAACCTTCCAGTCTTGGCCAAGGACCATGACTTGAGTCACACTAGGAGGAGACTTTTTACAGGCTGTCAAATTTTGCTCAAATACCACCCCCCACACCACCTCAGCTTGTTGGGGTGTCTGTGCAGGGTCAGGATTTGGACTGGATGATCCTCATGGGTCCCTTCCAGCTCAGAATATTCTGTGATTTGATGATTCTTTTACACCAAAGCATGTCCGTATCTCCACCACCTCCCTGAACCTAGCAAAAACCTATCCAAAGCCATTTCCCAGGATTTAATGGTACAATCTAAAGTCAACTTTCAAGTACCGGTTTTTCACCCCGTGTTCTTAAATTGTTACATTGTTACAGCTGTCAGAAGCAGAACTCAGCCATTTTTACTACAGTAGTTGTTATAGAAATGAGAATTAAGAAAATATTGACACATTGCCAGTGCCAGTCATCTGAAAGAAAGTTACTGAGGAATTATAAACCAACGCTTTTTGACAAGGTTATTATTAGGATTCCTGAAGCAATAACCTGAGACACCCCAAAATTTGTTTATTGTTATTTAATATTCTTCTTCTGAAAAGAAAAGGCTGGCTTTGCCCTGGTCTGCCTTGCTTTATATACATCACTCACTCACCCTCTCTTCCACTTACCGACCTTAGCATTAGTCAGGGCAATTTCAAAAGGAAGGATTCTGCATATTGCGCCAGCAACTTAAAAATTGTAATATTGTTTTAATGTTAAAATCACTCCAGATACAATACTTCCTGTGTAGTATATTTCATGGCTCATTTGCTTCAATAGATATTAAGCTTCAGTCAACAACTAACTACTGACACCTTTTTTTGCTTATTTTTCTAAACTAAGAAGATTTAGCAGAAGAGATAAAAGCAGAGCTTGGGTTTATTAGATGGACACTAGTTTGATTACACCAGTTTATTTCATTTCTATCAAGTATCCATTCTTGTGAATGATAGGGTCACTCAACCCATATTTCAACTGAATTGAAATCCAGATCTCAATACATCTTTCAGCCCAAAAATTGCCGCCGAAGTGCACCAGTTTAAAAGGCCATTTGAACTGTTAATTGTTTATCACTTGTCATACCAGATCATTCCCAAACACAGCCGTTACAGTGAATGTTTAAATAGAGTTTTGGATTCAGCACTTTCTGCAAGGAACCCACTGGCACTGCCTTCAGCCTGGCTTTACCTGCAGTTTCACCTGCTGCCCCTGGGACAGAAGCCCAACCATCCCAATTACTGAATCAAAAGGCATTTCTATGGTGACAACAGCAAAATCAAGCTGTCATCACAAGACTTTATTCTACCTCTCTCTGTCCAATCTCCATCAGAGAGATGCAGAATCCTGAACTGCTTTGGATTGGAAGGGACCTTAAACACCATCTACTTCCAACCCTTCCAAGAGATGTAAACCCAAGCCATACTCTGTACCCCTTTCAAAAGGCATTTCTATCTATCAGAAGCCTCTAGAATCAGGAGGCAGATGACACATTTTTGGATCACTGGCTTGTACCTAGATAATGTCAGGAACACAATGTGACACCAGCCAGGGAGGTCTGGCCCCCAAGCCCAGAGCAGTACAATTAACAAGATGTTGTAATGAAAGTAGCAGTGGCTAAATCCTCTTAGAAATATCTACTCCTAGGAAAAGCTGAGATGCAATGCAGTGGCAAAGTGATGCACCACCAAGAGTGAAAGAGCATGTTCCACTCTAAGCATTCCTGGAAGGACATCTGATGAGAGTTGTTTCTAGGTGAAATTTTTCCTTGATTTCCCTACATTTTTCCCTGTAAAGCCTTGGATTTCTTCATGTGTGATCTGAAACGCAGAATACAGACTGCGCTGGAAATTTAATGCACTGCTCACTGTGGAGACCCTGGGGGCATCCCCTGGGTCACTCAGCTTTTTAATGTTTTAGAATACTCAGTATTCTAAACAGCAGATATAGCAAAGGCTGTTATTATGTGCTGTATGTTTATTAAGACTTATTCCTCTATTTATTAAGGTTTATTAAAAGGTGTCACAGAATCCCAGAATAGTTTGGGTTGGAAGGGTGTGTGAAGATCATCCAGTTCCATCCCTGCCATGGGCAGGGACACCTTCCACCATCCCAGGCTGCTCCAAGCCCCAAAGTCCAGCCTGGCCTTGGACACTGCCAGGGATCCAGGGTCACCACAGCTGCTCTGGGCACCCTGTGCCTGGGCCTGCCCACCCTCACAGGGAACAATTCCGGCCCAATATCCCGTCCAACCCTGCCCTCCTCCTTCAGCTTAAGGAGTCAATAACCTGTTAAAGCAGAAACTCAAAAGATGTTTCCACAAACAAAGATATTTGCTCCTTCCAAAAATCATGTAAAGATACATATTTTATTTTCCTTTAAAGAGTGGTCTCTCACACATGCTGATACCTCAGTTTTAACCTCATTAAAATTTTAGAGAGAGAGACAAGAACAGAGACTGCTCCAGAAGCTACGATTGTTTCATGAGAGAGTATCCCAGATCCATGTGGCTTGCAGGCAACACAGAAGAACACCATGTTCAGAAAAGGTAATTTATAAAGCTCATTTATAGATTTCTCTCTGCAGTTACTTGCAATCTCCCTCAAAAAAACTCCTCAATATAATGGATTATTTATTAAGTGATCAGCCATGGACAAGACGAAAGACTAATTTTTAACCACCTTTCCCAAATTCCTATAGATAAAGAACATGTTTGTAAAGACAAATAAATAAAAAAAAATTTTAAAAAAAATAATGCAAGGTATCCAGAGTGCAGCTAATGGGATTTGACGCTGGCTTTAATTTTAATGAAGAAAGTTGCCAGTAGCAACAAAACTGTCAGCAGCAGCCAAGCACCATTAATAAAGACCCAGACAACATTAGTGGCACGGCAACAGTACAAAAGGTTCCCCCCGGTTCATGCTGTGCTAAATTGGCTGCCCAATTTTTCTTAAGTGTCCATACTATTTAGAAGACAATTTATTAATTTTTGTCATCCATTGTCACTTGACAGGCCATCATTTTGCATCCCGAATTTGAGATGAAAACTAATTGAAAAGACTGGCAGTATTTATGAGGGGTATTATTTGTCAATTATGGCTCCTGATGATCCCGGGTCCTACCAACTTTAACACCCAGCGCTCGGGTGTCGTCAGTCAGACCTTTCTTTTTTTGTCATTTCCATGTTAGTTCTAGGAAAGTGACAAAAAGCAATGATGAAATCAATTCAGCAAACTCATTAAGGAAGAGGGGCCCATCAATCCCTGCTTTGAAATCACTGGAGTGGGGGGAAAAAAGCACTGGTGTGGCCCAGGGAATCACAGCTTTCCAGGACACCTTCCGGGGAAAAAACCTCTTTGTTCCCTACAAGCAGGACAAATTTTCAAAGACATTATAATTGAAATTATCCCTGCAAATTTACCCATGCTACCTGAAAGGGAATGTTTTACTCTCTTCTCATTGTCCTTAAACTGCTTCTCTGCAAGTCTGAATGCCTCAAAAGCCCTCAAATTCCTGAATGCAGGGAGTCACAGAATCACAGAATATTCCAAGCTGGAAGGGACCCAGAAGGATCATCATCCAGCTCTTTCATTCCAACTTTATTTGCACTGATAACTCTTGCCCAGCCTGTCAGAAACGTTCTCCTATGTCCCATCTTCACAGACTTCAAACAATGATACAACACATGCCAGGAAAACCCCAGTGTTAAAACAGCAAAGAAAATGAGGCTACACCACCTATCTCAAGCCTTTTCTGCTTCCACCACCTGTGGTGGAGCCCAGAGCGAAGCAGCTGTACCCTGCAGACCATGAGGTTCATGGTGGGGCTGAGATCTACATGAATCCCACAGAAAACCCCACACCAGAGCAGGGAGATGCACAAAGGAACCTCTGGCTCTGTGGGAAGCCTGCGCTGAAGCAGGGTCCTGGCAGGACATGCGGCCCCATGGAGAGAGGAGCCTACACTCAGCTCCTGAAGGACTGAACCCATGGAGAAGGATCTCTCCCTATCCTTATCCCAATCTATGGGCCTATTTCCTAAGTTTTGGAAGGCCACAAAATACTATTTATTGCTTTCCTCCTTAATTCTCTATTTAGCATCAATAAATCTTTGTATCAATTAAATTCAATGGATATTCTTTAACTTGTCCTATAACATACTCCACTTACTTCTGAAGATCTGAACACTTGAAGATCACAGCTAAAACCTGATTTAAATATTCCTTTAGGTACAAAGCACATAATTTCCTTTACCAAAAGCCTGAAAACTGAGTATTTACTATACCAAGTTTTCTCTAATACCTATAGCAAAATAAGCATTAAGAAAAAAAAAAGTATTTTCAAAAGAGAAACTTGAAACTACATTAACATATATTTATTAGTCTCTATATAAATGATCGTTTTTTATATCTCCATTTGCAATACAATGTTGATTAAATAAAAAATCCAAAATAAAAAACTAAGCAAGAAGAATTTTCTTTTATCATAAAACCAAACATGTAAACAAAACTAACCCAGATTTATCCATTCCTATTTATTCTTACACATTTTCCAGAAGACGCTGCCAGCTTTGTTTTAAAAAAAATGTTCAGGGATAGAACTGCCCCATCTCTTCTATTTCAGAGGCAAATTCAGAGCAAAAGCTTTTTCCCTCCACTATTTCTTAGAATTAAAAATAATGTGCATTTAGTTACCCTTTTGCATGAGGTAACACCATCCAAGGTTGATGTTAATTTACAATATAAATCCTCAACCTGGAAAACATTTTGGCATGATTCTTACATCAGGGCTGATAATTATGTTCTTTCCTTCCACTGTATTCGTGCTTGGCTTCTCTCACAGAACATACAACTGAGTGTCTCTTTGGGGGAAGAGAAGGCTCTTTGCTCCCTCTGGTTCACCTCCAGTGGCAAGATGCATACCCAAAACTCTGTGCCTCTCCACGTCCCCTTGGAGCCACCTCCAAAGGTGGAGATTTTACAGTCCCTTTAGATATTTGCTCCAATATTTGAACCTGGTGGGAAGTAACACATTTCTGCATCTGTAATTGGAACGTCTCCTGTCTCAAACATGCCACAGACTCAGTTCCTCCACCTTTCCTATCAATCACCAGTGAGGTACACAAGAATTTGCTTTCCTGTGCTGGGATGAGATGCACATTCTGTGCAACTGAGGCGCTTCACAAACCACAGCCATCAGAGCAGAGAGCTGCAGGGCTCTACGACCCACCAGGCCAACCAAGCTGCTAATCCAAACTGGAACAGCTTCATTCTGCCATCAACAATGTCTTTTATGCAGCTGCACTGTGCCATCTTAAATGGAGCTTAACTCATATGTTACTAATTCAACTTCCAGGAAGATCCTAGAAAGGGTAGGTGTGCCCAAGGAAGTTTGAATCCCAAAAGAGTTGTAGTCAAACTAAAAATGTACATTGCTGCTGAAATGCCAAAGAAAGAGGAAAACTTTACCAGTCTATTAAAGTGACCACAGAATAATAATGTTTTATGTATTTTCATAAAGAATCAAGCCTTTCTTGCATTGAGAGACGAGTTACATTTCCTAGAGCTGACACTTATATTAAGGAGAACCAGTGCTCATTTAAAGCCTGGAGTCGATACTGTGAGATGCAGGAGTCTTCATCTCCAATTCAAAAACTCCAGTTGAAGGGAATAGACGCAGACTTGCTCCTGAACCTTGTTCTCCTTCAGCAGGTAAACCTGTCTACAAACCCAGCCCAGTGCCACGAGCATACTGTAAACACAGCAAGAAAGCTCCTCTCCCCTGATGCATCTGTAAAAGGATACAGCTTTGATGGAGGCTAAATTTGACATCCGAGTCTCCTTCATCCGTCCAAACAGGCAGCAACTCGACACCTTTTACAATCCTGATGCTTTTAAGATATGTGGCTGAAGTTTCTCCCCTACTGCAAGCAAACCAGTTCAACCCACAACATAAGGGTGATAAGGCCACCAAAAGAAAACAGAGCAAAATCTAATTTATTTTCCCAGTATTGTCGAGGTGAATTGCATGGCAAAAATTAAGGGTCCTTTGTCAGCATCCCAACTTTCTGGAGAAATGCCCCATTTCTTTGACTAAATCCACCTTTTTAACCTCTTTGTTGCACAGTGACAGTGGCGGATCAGCGCCGGGCAGGGTGACGAACATACAGAAGCTGGGCGGGAGCTATCGGGACTCTGATCTGGAGCTCACCTACACGTTAACTCCTACTGCTAATTCATCATCCTGCCACGACAGCCGGGCTGATTGGGATCCTGGCAGGACAATACGGGGCCCGGCTGACCACCAAAGCCAGCCCAAGGGAGGAGGGGCTGACGGGCATGGGATGGAGAAGGCCTGAGATAAGTGCTGGCTGTCAGCACAAGGACAAAGAAGGGCAGGCCCTGGGGAGAGAAAGGAGATAAAAAAAAATCTCGACAACTGCTTTATCTGATGAGGGTTATGGCTAATTAATTATAAACTCAATTACCTAACCCTTACTTCAGCAGTCTCTATTCATTAAGAGATAAAACCTGACTGACTGCTAACTTTCCCTTGCACACCCCATGCCGGCTTCAGGTTTGCACACTTTGCTGCACAATTTCCTAAAAAAGATCTCCGAAAGCCTTCATCCCTGTCAACTCTGTGCTGGCAGGATGGAAGATTCCTCCTTTCTTTTCCCCCTGCCACCCAATGCACCCTCTGTGGCGCCATGGGAGGGCCAAGCCTCCATGCTGTGCATTGGCATTTAAAAGCAAACCCCGGGCATTAAACAATGGGCATTAGGGACATCAAAGCCTCCTTGTCACACCAACTCGCTGTCTCCCCAGGCTTCTGATCTGCTTCAAATTTCCAACTGAGCTTTCAGCTTTGGGTGCTGAAAGTTTGGTGGTGCAGCTCAGCAGTGTCAACTGAACGTTTTTCTTCCAAAGTTTGAAGGTTGCCATGAAAATGAGAACGATGAACTCTAAAACCCCTCAGCCAAGCTAAGGCTTGCTAATAACATGAGCTGAATTTTGCATGTAATGTAATAAAAATGTCTGTTTTATCACTGTTCAGATTCCAGCCGTGCTCCTGCGGCGCTTGGCCTCTCCTCCAGCTCCAGTTCTTGCCCCCATGCCTCGTGCTTGACACAGGCTCAAACATCCCTGCGGAATCAATCCTGCCCATTAAAAGAAGGCTCCTCTTCATCTCTTTCCAAAGCTGCAGATCTGTCTCGCTCCCACCTTTTGAATCCATGGATATTCTCAAATCCACGTTTTGCTTCGCCTGCCCTTTGCTCTGGCTTTTCCATTTCTACAAGACAACGTTCTCTACTTACACATTTTATAGAGAGAGGTCTCATCTGTGTATGTATGTATCCATAACTATCCATATTTATATGAAACAACAAGGTGACAACACTCACATGATGCTTCACATCAGAACTTTTTAAAGAATAATTTCTTCCACTCTGTAGAACAAGAGATCCCAGCTCTGGGTCTGTTTCTCACACTAAGTCCTATTTCAAATCCCTGTAAAGTGTATTAATGACACAAGATTTTGGTTCATTCATGGTGTATGGCCTTTTAGGTCACTTTTCCACAATTTATAGGCACGAAATGAAATAAGACAACACAGTCAAATAATCAGGCTGCGTGACACATTTATTTAGGCCCTTCACTGCAAAGACATGACTATTATTACATATAACTAATATTTTGGCCTTGATGGTTATTATTATTCGGTTATTCGGTATATCTTGGTTATTACTTTATTAAACAGGATTTATTTCACTAATACTTATGGTTTTGGACTTGAATGATGTGGTCCAATGGTTCACGCCACTCCTGTGACGCTTAGGTGAGGCAGTGCTTTTCTGAAACCTGTTCCAGCATTTGATTCCCCATTTCCTCGTTTGTCCTGCTGATACTCAAGGCTGTCCTTATATCCCACCCTGCTCAGCTCCATCTTTCAAGACTTCCCAAAGAAGACAAAAATATGTTATACAAACTTCACAGACACTTTTTCACCCCATTACTTAACAACTTCAATTTAAATTGTTGTCTCAAGATTTTAAAGAGTATCAAAAAGAAAAATTCTGCTACAATTAAAGGCTTGTCTGCTTTGATGGAGACTTTCAAAATCTGAAAATAAAAATTCTTAAATCCCATAACGCCATGGAGCAGCCAACTCAACTTTGTTTATCTTCTAGGTAACATGACAAACAGCAGTATCATCCACCATGAGCTCCTGTGCTATTCTGAATATCAACTCCATACGTTCCCTCACCACAACCAAATCCAAATCCAACTTATATTTACTTCCTTGCTCCCCTTTTGCATTAAGCTGGAAGGCTTATGCCATGATTTTATGGGTTTTTATGGTTATTTCTTCCCACCAAAATTTGCTGAGCAGATCCCTGTGATCTTCTGAACTTCTTCTGAACGTTTTTTGAACTTCCAGTCTTTTTACTTGGCAGCACACACCAGACGGCAAAATCACGTCTGAATCACCCTGTATTGTCTCTCCCCACTTTGACCAACAATTCTGAAGATATTCCAAAATCACAGAATGGTTTGGCTGGAAGGGATCTTAAAGATCATCTCCTTCCAACTCCCCTGTTTCGTTAATAAAGTTTTAAAAAAAATCCCATTCCCCACAGCCCTCACTTAATCCTTCACCCAATAAACGCTATTACAGGTGATTAGTATACTGTGATTAAAAATATAGTTTTCTGTTTGTATTCTGAAATATTAAGAAGAATGTCTGCATTAGGTTTATTTGGAGTTATTTATCTGAATTTACCAAGGTAGCTGACACCTCTGGTCAAATCCCAAACTCAAGCTGTTGGGAAAGGCAGATACACCCATCTCCTTCCCTTTGTTTCCCAAAATTGTAACAATCCCATGAAATCCCTACAGCAAAGGAATGAGGATGCACCAAGCAACAAAACCCAGAACCTCTCATTTGCTTCCAAGCTCCCTTCCACCACACTCCTCCCTCTTTTCTGGGGCTGTAACTCTTCCCCCGTTTTGACACAAGCACAAATCCAGCTGTACTCTGACCTCTCTATTCACCAACACGTGTGGAAGAGTTCACTGCTCCCTCTTTATCCAGCTTTGTTGCAAATAATGACCCCTTTGAGTCTCTTCCCCCATACATATTCACTTTTATGTGGTCCTATAACTTTTTATCTAAAGGAAGATGATTGTACTTTCAACAAATTACAGCTTAAAAGAAAGAAACTGAAACAGTAAAAAAATCCAATGCCGTTTTCCATCAACAATTTCACACAGCTCCTCAATTTAAAAATATAAACTAGGCTTGAAACAACCCCACACTCTGCAATACTGTTCTCTCAACTGCCTTCCCATCACACCAAGAGGATTAGGAAAAAAAGGGAATACTTGTCCCATTCATCAATAGAGGAGTTATTCATCCGAAGTTTATTATCTCAGGTAATTTGATCAATACACTTCACCTTTATAGTCCCGTTGTCCTTGTGAGCAAAGCATTCTGCGTTTTATAGTGGGATGGTTATTATGAAGGCTATTCACAGGGAAATTCTCTGCAGTTAAAAGTTTTTCCAATTAACTACATTTAACATCATTTAAGCCATAAACTGGCGGTTACATCTCACATCATTGTTGTCGGAGTGTGGCGGCGCTCAGGAGGCAGGCAGAGCACATCAAGCAATGCTTTGGAATGGGAATCAAGGAAATGCTGCCAGCTAACAGAGAAAGACTTTTCTAATGCGGAATCAAGAATGTGCAACAACAACAACAACAATCAGTAGAAACCCTAGAGAAAATTACAGAGAGGTGCCTCAAGCCCTTGGAATGTTCCTCAGGATCAATCCTTCTCCTTTCATGCAATGTCAAAACTTCTGGAATGGTCTGGAATGGACCTCAAAGTTCATCACCTTCCACTTTCCTGACATGGGCAGGGACACCTCTCACTAGACGAGGCTGCTCCAAGCCCCATCCAGCCCAGCATTCCTGTGTTCCCTCCTGAATTTTCTAATGCCAGAAAATTGTTGTGCTTGTGTAACTCAGCTATGAACTTCCAGAGAATCACAGCATGTGAGGACAAATTCCCTGATCTCCAAACCCCATCCTCTTCACCTCACACCTAAGCTGCCTCCTCCTCACCTCCAAATCCTCAGCATAAGGCACCACAAAAGACAGGGGAAAAGGCTTCAAAACAGAAACAAACCACCAAATTCTTAGAGATCGGCTGTTCTAAGGAGAGAAACCTCTAAAAACTTGCTTAAAAATAAAAAATTACTATTCCTTGTGAGATATCCTCAGAACAAACTAGTTCGTTAAAGTCGTATCAGCACTTGTAATTGGCCCTTGTTGGCCAATAGAAGGAGACATTTGCAACTTTTCCCAGGAAATTATATTCTAAATCCTTCATAAGGTGGACCTTGTCCTTTTCTGAGGAAACTTGATAGCAGTCTTTAGTATTCACTGGCATAATTAGGACTGCAGTTAATTTCATTAAATTCTCTTGCTGCTAAATGAAGCAGATTATGAGACATCTTTTATTGCAAGGCATGAAATTACAGCCTGTCAGCTGCCAATGGTAGAGTAAAACTAATGAATTACAGGGTAAATAACACCAGAATTAACCAGCCAATTTAACATAGCAGAGAACAAAGTCATTTTTACTTGGAGCCACCACTGCTGGAATCCCTTTCAGCTGAAAGGGAACCAACCTCAAATCTAAATAACCAGGAAAGTCACATTTCTTGGGCAGCAATATTAGAAAACCAACACTGCCAAGAAGTTGGGAGCAAATTGGTCAGACACATACAGAAAGGCATCGCTAAAATATTTAAACTGTGGTATGTCCAAGTAGTTTGTGCTGATGTATTATCCTTTACCCAGCCCAGGAAAAAGGGCAGGGGAGCATTAATTTGTTGCTATTATAACTGGTTTAATGGGGCCAGCTCTTCCGAGGCAGCACGAGACACAATCCCCATTAATGATGGACAGGCACACTGTGGGGAGATAATTAAAAGAAACTGAAAGCAGGTGTAACCAGCCACTTCCATTTCCTACTCCTGTCCTTCCAAACCTCTGACACAGGGCACAGGAGGTGCCTTGTCCCTGGCACAGCACCCCAGGCCACCCTTCCCTGCCAGGACGGAACGTTCTTTGGAGTATCCAAGGAGGGAAGGATGGATGCCCCTCTGAGCTCCCACAATTAAGGACTCTTCCTAACACACTCCTGAAGCCTGTCAGGCTGTTAGACATACACTCTCACAAATTTTTGGGGCTAACAAGAGAGATTTGCTCTGTGTAGGTTGGTGTCTCACCCCCCGCGCTTTTTAAAATATTTTCTTAAATTGTTTTTATCTTAGGCTTTTATTTAACCCTAGTTTTACATGGAACAAACGTCTTCTCTGCACTTATATGGAAATCTCTTTATGTGGAAACAGGCTGAGGAAAAGAATGGCCAAGTGCTCATCTCCACTCAAACAGAGCAGATACCGGAGTGCCTGGAGAGCAGAAAGAGTCCCACAATCCTGGCTATGCTGGTGAAAGCAAACAATAAACCCAAAGGGAAATGTAAATAAAGCTTTCGCCTTAGATTAGTGCTCTCACTTTTCTGCATGTAACCCAAGGATTGTTTTTCCTACAGCAGCATCTCTGTCTCCAGGGAACAGAGTCAAGGTACATGAGATCCAGCAAGGAAAAGGTGCAGGGAGAGAAAAAGCCCCTGTCATTAAAGGGGTGATCATTTCCTCATTTTAGCAAACATTTCACATCTGTCATCAGCCTTACACCAATCAAAAGGATTTTAAAATGATGCTTCTAGTTGCATTTTCAACAGGTTTCTAAGAGACATTACCTCAAGTCACCTTTCCAGCCTTTCAGAGCTTTAAGTTCAATGTCAACCAAGTTCCATGGATGGGCAGGAACACCAAGGTGGTGTTCTGACAAGTTTTGTGAAGTTTCATGTGTGCCTGCAAGAATGAAAATCCCTGATTTAAGAGAACAGACTGCAGCTGGAATAATCTGCTGGATGGAACAGGAGCCCATCTGCATTTGGTACCAGCACTGCACACGTTGTCCCTATCCCACAGACGAGGCAGGGTGAAAAAAACTCATGCAATTTATCCTTCTAGTGGACAGTGTTCCAAGGGGTGGAATGAGATGAGCTTTAAGGTCCTTTCCAGCTCAAACCATTCTGTGATTCTATGTTTGACTTCTGTTTTTAACAGAGAAACCTGAGATGCTTACGGACCTTCCAAAACAACCCAAAAACTAAAATACCAAATGTAAAACTACAAACCCTACCTTGAACAGCTAAAAGCAAACAAAAGAAGAACCTCACAGCAGAGTTTGTGAACACCTTCCAGTACACCAGGTTGCTCCAAGCCTCAGCCATCCTTCACCTGTCTCCATGCTAGAGTGGGAAAAGGAGAGAGCAAGAGCCAAGGGAAGCCAACCAGGCATCTGAACACTGCAGTGTGGTAGAACAGCAAAACTCCTGTACCACTGCTGATGCCACCTCAGAGCTCTCTGGGACCAGGACAGCATTCAGAGAGGCTGGAGGAGAAATTACCTATGCAAAAAAGCATTTTTGGTGTAAGAGCAAACCTTAAACCAAACCTGATTTCAGAAGTTCCAATCCATGCTGTGAGTTCAGGACTGGGGCTTCTTCTCTGGTAGCCAGGTTCTCCAAGCACACACATGTATTACACAGCAAAGATTTACGGCTCCCTGGAGCTTCTGTACAGCATCACCCAGCTCACTAAACCCCTCCTCTAAGTGTGTTTGAGAGCTGATCTGCCCTCAAATCTTCCTCAGCCCAATTCAGGCCTTCCACACCCCAGGCATAGAGATGCCGCCTCTCATAATTTCCTCTTTCCTTACTCTCTGTGGTTCCAAAATGCTGTTGTATTTCAGGCAAACATTTTAAGACCTCCAGAACTACTCTGGACTAGCACTGATACCTTGCCTCCAGCAGTGGGAAGCTCAGCACTCTGACAGCATGAATGCATCAGCTCCAGGGGCGTTCCTGAGCTCCACAGACCCAATGTTCTGGGAGTGATCAGCTGGACTCAGCTCCAGGCACCAACAAGGAGCTCCAGAGGCACCAAAGCGTCGCTTCCAGCCAGGAATCAACCACGGTGCTTCCTGCTTGGAGACACCAGCACCTTCAGAACCACCACCTATGGGGACTGCTGGGCTGCTTTCTCAGACACCCTCAAGATTCCTGATGTTATTGAGAGCATCACCTGGTTTTTATTCTTACTTCCCATCTCCATCAGAGTCTTTGTTCAATGTTTACCCTCTCACCTGTTTAACGCAGATTTTGCTTCTCACAGCAGCACAACTTTCCCTTTGAGCTCTGTCCCTTCAGTTCTGTTTTCCATCCCACTGTCATTCTTTCTCCTGTTCTCTTGCCTTCAAAGCCCCTTGCATTTGTCTGCCTTCACTGGCTGCAGAAAATAGGGAGCTTGGAATCCCTGTGCTGCACAAACAGCTAAGAAACCTCTTGCTTCAAAATATCACATCAACATAAAAAGTGTCCCTTAACTGGAGCTAAGTGTGACTTAATCTGTGTCAGGAATTACTTAGAGCAATCACTACACTGCAAGATTAAAGCACCAAGTGAATGTGCACCTCTCATTTCTCAGATACAAATACAGCATTGCCATGAATCCCCAACTCACAGCAACATTTGCTGTGCCAAGGGGAAATTCATAACATGTTCTCAAGTAGTTGCTTGCCTCGCATTAGCTTAAGCAAACACAAAATGTCAGTTCTCAGAACACTGGGCACACTTCAGCACTGGATGGATGCACATCTCTCCTGTCACAGCAGGAAGGGGTTGTGCAGCTCACCTATCTGACACAGCACAGGAAATCTGAAAATCTTTATCCTTTAGGGGATCTGGCTCACACAAAAAGTCCATATACAAACAAAATTCCAGATTTTCAGACTTAGACTTGAGTATTAACATGAAACATGCCAAGCATACATATCTCTGCATTTACTCTGTTTGCATCCTGAAGAAGAGTTTTCACTCTGTTTGCTCAAAGCTCAGTCAAGGACTGAGGACTAGTCAGGGACTTCAGTGCATCTCTCCCTCCACAGAGAGAGTTTTTAATCTGCTTGTAATTTGGCCATGAAACAGCCTGTACAATTTTGATTCCTAAAGTGATAATGCCTGCCATCTTAAACAAACCCTGCTCTTCAATTCTCCTCCATTCCCATGTACTGCTCCTTCAGACAGCAGAACTTCTAGACAGTTCAACCACTTTGGTGATCTCAGTTGATTTTTCTTTCCAACACCTCCCACACTTGAAGATTTCTTAATTTGCCCCCCCACCCAAAATATTCACAGAGAAGAGAGCATTAGACGTTAATCTAGCTCCTTGATTTGCAGCAGTTCTGCAGTTCTCTACCCAACCATTTAAATGCTGTCATTCATAATAGGGTGATATACTGTACTATAAACCCTTTCGCAAACGGTACGTCTTGGTATTTTTCTTTTGTGACAAAGACTCATATTAGTTACAAAGGGGAAAGGAATAGACTCAGTGCTCAGATCTACCTACATAACCTCACTGCTCAACAGCCTCTACCCTTCTTTAAAAGAAAATCCACATCTTCTTCCATAAAGACAACCAAAATCACTAAGCTTTTATTTTTCCTAATAGAGAACAGTCTGTGGTCTGACAGCCCCCTGAGTTCAGCAGCTTCCTCCTATAGTATTAATCCTGAAACCACAGAATCCCAGATTGGTTTGGATTAGAAGTGACCCTGAAACCCATCTAATCCCACACCCTGCCTATGGCAGGGGCACCTTTCCACTCTCCCAGGTTGCTCCAAGCCCCATCCACCCTGGCCTTGGACACTTTCAGAGATCCAGGGGCAGCCACAATGTGTTTGAGGCCTCGTGTCAGACCCTGGCTTTCACTCCAGGCACAGGAGCTTGTCCCTTGGGGCCACTGGAGAATGTCTTGGTGAGGTACCAGAAGCGCATAAAAGCAAAAGGCATTCCAAATTTGGGTTAAAGCAGCAGAAGTTTGAGTGGGTGGGTTTTAGTCCAGGTTCCATTCCAGTTCATTCTCCCACACTGCCCTTATTTTCCTGGTTCTTTTAAACAGGGATGAATGTACACTTCTCTAGCAGATACATGGCACTGTTCCAAGATGTGAGCAAGGTTTAGTCCCCTTCCAGTCAGCCCAGACCACCCTCTGGCTTTTAGGGCTTGTTTACACCCCCACAGACCAGATCCAACCCACAGGGCAGCTTTTAGCCAAACACATTTGGATAAACTCTCAATTAAGATGTAGAGAGGCTGTATCAAAATATTTTACATCTGCTGTGTTTGATTCAAGCACTTAGTTGGAAATTCCATCAAAAAAGCAACTGAGTTTTCCTGGCAGGTTTCAGTCTGTATAAAACCACTCTGGTTTTATACAGTGGAGTAGCTCCTGGTCAGAAAAACTAAACCCCAAAGTGTGTGTTTGCATTACTTTTGTCCTCTCCCTAAGAGTAGTAACACATTTCATTTCAAACTTTACAGCTTTAGGACATCTGTAAGTGAAATACATCCAGGTCATCTGATCATGACATTCATGCCCAATTTATCACCATATCAAGGATCCTTTACAATAAATAAAACACTCAACTTATATGATTTTACTCCCTGTTTTAACTCATGCAAAATAAACTGAGATTATAATTTTAAGAATTGCACTTTATAGAATCCTTGAGTGGTTTGGCTTGGAAGGGACTTAAAAGACCACACAATTCCACCCTCCTGCCATGGGCAGGGACACCTTCCACTATCCCAGGTTCCTCCAAGCCCTGTCCAACCTGGCCTGGAACACTTCCAGGGATCCAAGGGCAGCCACAGCTTCTCTGGGCAACCTGTGCCAATTATTCCCTTTAAATTCAAAATATTTAAATACCAACATCTGGGCTGCTGCTGAGACTGTTCTAAAGATGTGCTGATAATTACTGTAGTAAGAGGATTTTTTTTAATAAAAGCAGGTTTAGAGAAAACAGCATTTAAACCAAAGTGCAAGGCATTCCATAATGCATATTTCAAGATCCAAACCAGTTATAGTCAGAGTACTTAGGTTTCAAACACCCTCTGTTCCCCCCAGCAATATTCCTTTTTCATGCCATTTATTTGTTTTAATTTGCCACTGTTAGCTATACTCTGAGAAAATATTTTCTCACGTGTTACACACTGAAGTGCCAACGCTTTAAAATAAAACTACAAACACAAACTCACAAAATGAAACAGGAAACAAGGGATGATGAGCCAACACCCCCAATCCAGATTCACACATAATTACCACACAATTAAATGGGAGAAAAAGAATGATGAAAATATTCAGAATGCCCAAAGTTTGCTTTGTTCAAAAAATTAGGCTGAAGGGCTTTAACTGCGTGCTGTTCAGTTTACTCTTTTGATTGCTTTACCACTATGTAAATCAATTTGTTAATGTTCCTTACAAAATGCATGAGCCAGTTATACTGACAAACACACAAAGCTCATTCGTAATTAGCAGTTAATTAGTACGAAGGAACAGATGCTGTTAGAGTTTCAGCAGGCGAACAGGTTCTGTAAACAATGCTTATAAATCTAAATGAATTTATTAACCACAATGCAACTGTCAACGTTTTGCTGGCAACCATACAAATATGGTGGAATCCCCAAACCATCTTTACAACGTATTAATAATCATTGTGTCAACCCAAGTCTATCAGGCAGCCTCACTTGCTAACTGTCATCAGCTTCCTCCTTAATCTTCTCATGTCGCTTTGCAGGACTAATTCCTCATGCCCTGAGAGGAAGAGCTGCAGCCACCAAAGCCAGCCCAGATATGTCAACGCTCGGCAGCTCCTTGGAACAAAGGCCTTTTCCCATGGGTTCCTTGAGCAAGCCCATTGTGCTGGATGGCACCTGGCACAGAGGATGGTGACCCTGCTCACTGGGGGTTTTGATCTAGGTGATCCTTAAAGGTCCCTTCCAGCCAAACCATTCTGATTCCAGATCTCATCCACTGAAAATAAGTAAAGGCCAACTCTTCCTGCTCTACTGGCTGATTTGGAGGTGCCCCCCACACCAGCACTAAGCTGCTGCTCACACAAGGGATTGCAGAGAGTTTTGAGAGCTCAGAAGGGGTTTAGGTTGCATACCAGGGAAGGGTTCTTCTCCCAGAGGGTGCTGGGAATGGCTCTCCAGGGAATGGGTGCCAGAGCTCCGGGGGCATTTGGACATGGCTCCCAGGGATCTATTCACAGGGTGGGATTGTTGGGGCCCCAGTGCAGGGCGAGGGGTTGGATCAATGACCCCTGTGGGTCCCCTTCCAATTCAGGAGATTCTGATTCTGTGGTTGTAAACTCATGCACTCAGCCACTGGCTGATGCCATAATTTAGGGGGGGTTTGATTACCTGGGCAGATGAAGGTGGCTCAAATAAAGAGATTGCATCTTGCAAAGCATTTTCTAGAGGCAACTACTGAAGCAGCACCTCAAGTCAGAGGCCAGGGGCCAGCTCGGACCCTTACGGGAACAGTGAAGATCCCTCAGTGCCCTCACTGCTGTCAGTCTGCAAGTCACACTGACATGCCACCCTGATATATTACACCATTTCAGCACTGGAAAATTCCAATAAATTTTTAAAAGTCATATTATGGCTTTTTTTTATTGACGTTCTTTTTTACACCTCCATTGCTTTTGCTCATTCCCTCCTCCTCTCCACCGAAGCACTCTGACACCTCTTCCCCAAGTTCTCTCCTACAGACACTCCAGAGTTTGTTACACCCAGCACACAGAACAAGATGAGAACATCCCAAATGTATTAAATCCTCCATAGCCTCACCAGAGGCTGCTTGGCTTGATTCCTGCAGGCTCCAGCCCTACTCACTTAATTGTTACTGGAGCCAAAATCCTGGAATCTGGGTGAGCTCCTTTTCTCTGCTGTAATCCAGCACCAGGTATAAGAGGAGGATGTTCATGGTGGAGCCTCAGAAAAATACAAATACTCTCTCTTTCTTTTGTGAACAATGGAAAACAGATCCTTGATTGGTTTATACAAAAGAGCAGCACCTGCTCCCTTTATACAATAGGGATCTTCCCCCCTCTTTTTAAAAACTGGTATTTTAGATAAGAAAAGCTCTTTCCCTGCTATCTCTGCAGAGGCTGATACTCTGGCTGAAACTCCTGGCACTCTACTCCTGCCTCCTTCCATTCTCCTTCCACACTCTCCAAGGATGTTTAACCTGATCAACACTCTATTCCAAACAAAAGTTGGAATGTCTCCTCTTGAATCCTTAAGGATGAGCAAGAGCTACAATCATACCTGATGGGTCAGCTAGGAAATCATCAGCTGCCACTCAAACCCACAGGTTTGTCCCTATCTCTTTCGAGAAACATCAAGAGCATTACATTTGGAGAGGATTTAAAATAAATGAATAAATAAATAAGGAGGATGGAGTTGAACACTCCTTATTGGCAGTCAGTAGCAGTCTATGACCCCTTACAGCATTAACATATAAAACATTTAGGAAACACATTTAGGAAACATAAAATTTCCCTCTCTTTTAAAGCTGATGATCTGGCTACTTTCCATCATTGCCCTACAAGGCACGGTTCTCCTTTGCTCACTTTGAAGGCTGAGTCACACAAATAAATGGAATATTATGTTTGAAATTGTGTACCCCTGCCTAAATCAACAGTAATAAACATTTAAATACACCCTTATCTCTAAGCCACAGCCACAGAAGTAAAAAAAAGAAAGATGGGGATGGAAAGTTAATTTCTCTGAAAAGTTTATAGATAATATTTCAGTTATATATCCTTAAATAAAGCTGTAGAGGGCTCACCTTGGTCTAAGAATGCTTGGAACTATGACTGTATGACAATCCTGGGTATTTAAAGTATTTAGAAATAAAATAACAATTTTTTTTAAGATGTGAAACAGAAAACTCATGTTTTAAGGACTCTGAAAAACTAGGAGACTAATTAAAAGAACCATATTAGAAATTCAGTCTGAATATGCTAAAGGCTCAAACTCCAGCTCCTTCCTGCAAACCCTCAGACATCCCAGGAAGGGAAACCCGTAGACTACAGAAAGCAGGAAGAAGCACACGGGAGGATCCAGTGGGACACACAGATGGATGCATGAGGAAAAAGAGGAATTGCCTCAATCAGAGAAGTTCATGCCCAGGTCTGCCTGCTGTGGCCAAGGGGCAGAAGGGGCCATGCCCTTGGACTAGAAACCAGGTCCTTGGGCAAGGGAAGGGTTTAACACCTGGAGCTCCCAGCTCCAGATGTCCAAGAGAGCTTTTTACTGCTATTTTATTCCAGATTCTAAGGACTGTGGCTTTTCTTGGGATGGTATTTGAAACTCATCAACTGGAAAAAACCACAAATCTGGCTTTCACAGTCAAATTAAACATTATTCCAGGCAGGTACATAGAGCTGAAACCATTCTTCTGATGTAAGGGCACATTTGATCTAATTGGAAAAAATATTTCAAGTGCACTGGGAATAGTCACTGTTAACTGAATGCAACAACGAAAAAGGAAAAAAGAGCATGCAGACCCCAGGGAATTACCAAATCAATTAACAACTAATTCAGGAACTAATTTCTGTATTGCTCTTAGCACAAAACTGTATCTTTAATTTCTCCTGCAATAAGCATCACCATGATAGTCCTAACACATTGTGACGCTTTAAATGAGTTTACAAGTATCTCTTTTTGATTGGCTATGTAACATTATTTCTTCACAGTTCAATGCAACCATAGCCAAGTGCTCTGAAATATTTAATTATACTAGTAGCGACCAGTTAATAATTTACAGAACCACAGTGAGTACAAAACATTTTATAACTGGTAATCAGCAAATTAAAAAAAAAAAAGCCAGCAAAATGTGAATGTTCTGATTATAAGCAATTGCGGAGGAATTACACAGAAGATTTCAGCACTGAGAGTATTTGGCTCAAAATCATACCCTGATGTTTGTAGAAGCTGATCTGGAGACTGATTACTGTGATTAGACAGACGTGTGACAGAGGAAATTACACCTCACGCTGGAGATAAATAAATCAAATCATGTCATCTGCCAATTCCTTGTAAATCACTTCAGTTCTGACTTTGGCAAAGCTGCTCCTTGAGGACACCCAATGCTGGCTGGCAAACAAGTCTACAAACCTACCTGAGCATCAGGAAGGAAGAATACAAAGCTGGAGGAGTTTTGGAGAATGCTCCTTCCAGGACCTGAGGGGAGCCTCAGAGAAAGATGGAGAGAAATGTCTCACAAGGGCCAGGAGTGCCAAGGACAACGGGGAGTGGATTCAAACTGACAGAGGGCAGGGTTGGATGGGAAACTGAGAAGAAATTTTTCCCAGTTAGAGAGGCCTTGGCACGGGGTGCCCAGAGAAGCAGTGGCTGTCCCTGGATCCCTGGAAATGTCCAAGGTCAGGTTGGATGGGGCTTGGAGCATTAGAAGGTGTCCCTGCCCATGGCAGGGGGTGGGAATTGGATGGGCTTTGAGGTCCCTCCCAATCCAAACCATTCTGGGATTCTGTTTTGGAGCAGCTGCAGCAGCACCGCTGGCTGGGTCTGAGTGTCAGTGAAACAGAGGGCTCAGTGCAGAAACACCAAGCTGTAAGGAAGGAAGTAAAGCCTGTGTGCCCTCTCCACATGTTTGCTGCCATCCTCCTTCTGAAATGCTTTGGCCCTTACCTGTATTAGTCACTTTTATTTCAAAACAGAACCTGATGATGAACTCAGAAGAGAGAAGCCATCAGATAAGCCCTGGCACTACTGGCTGTAGCATCATCTGTCTGTCGTGCCAGATTGGTTTTTTCACCCTGTCAAGTCAGATGAATTAAGCAGGAAGGGCTGCTAAGACTGTTTCTTATTTGTTCTCTCTTCTGGTAGAGTCCAAGTAAACATTTGCAGCCAGGAAAGCTGCTGCAAAGAGCATTTAGTGCTTGTGAGGACGGCAAGTCTCAGATGTGACACTTGCCCGGAGCACTGCGGTGCTCTTGTGAGAGTGAGAATGACTAAGGACATCCCTTTGACTGACCAGATATGGCAGATGATCCCTTTTCAAAACCTATTTCCAAGACACTGCCATGCCTGCTGAAATGCTCCAGCAGCTGGACAGACAGCTGCAGGTACTGTAAGGGAAAACAGGTTTCAGGCAGGATGATCTCACTGCTTCACTGGAAGGACCAAGATAACAGAGTGTTGTGTGTTATTCCACGCAAGATTTGTGTAACTGGTGCTTAAACATCCCAGCTAGGGCTAAAAATGAACAAAATTGAGGTCAGGAAGTAGGAGATCACTAGTGAAGTAGAGGAAGTAGAAAATCACTACTGAAACAGCAGCAACACTGACCTACACCTACAGGGAGCTGAGGAGAAGTGACAGGTTTTTATGCCAAGTTTGACATTTGATGAGAGCATCTTCAAAGTTACCTTTGCTGAGTTTCATGATTTTTTTTAATAAAATTCAGATGTACATTGGGAAGAGCCAGTTTTGTTTATGCCCATCTTAAGGAAAAACTGCAACTTGTGCATCCAGGAATCAAACTCTTCTTCCTTAATAGCAAATCAGTGATGCCACTCCTGTACCTTGATATAAAAAATATTTGCCATTTTTAGGTCAGAGGAAAGAGAGGGGAAAAAAAAAAGACAAAATACCTAATTTCATTAAGATTACTTTAATGTACTTAAATATGCCACGCTGGCAGGCAAAGAAGGTCATTTGAAATATCACCTAAAAGTAAAGCCTGAATAAGATATTCCACTTTCTCCATTAATCCAGCCATTTGCAAACTGAGGGAAGGGAATGGATTCTGAAGTTCACCTTTCTAAGTCATGGATGGCAAATTTTTCACTGTGTCATCAATACAGCACTAACCATTAGAACATTTATTTCTAATCCAGGCATCCAGATTGTCATCCCTAAATGATGCAGCAATTTGGGGGCACAAGAGGTGCAGCACCTCCCAGGGTAAGCCAAGGCTGGGGGCAACGTGTCAAACATGGATTTTGGTCAGTTTTTGGTAAAAGAACAGTCAAGGTTATATAGCTGGAGTATATAATAATGTGAGCATCTGTGATAGAGTGGAAAGGGCAGAGAGAAGAAGTGCTGGGAGGAGAAAGTCAAGGCCAGTTCTTATGTATTTATTTACACTCCAGTCTGGGGGGAGATGGGGGCAGGACATAGGAAAAAAATAATAAAAATTAAAAAAAAAAAAAAAGCACACAGCTGCCATCCCAAAAACAGACCTCCCATCTGCCACCCACGATTTGCATGTCACCTTCTCCAGGCTCATTTGTACTTCATTAACTGCCATTGACTTAACAAGATTTATGCAAATGACACCATAGGAGCTCGCTAACTCCCACTGCAATCAAGTGATTATGTATGTACAATTCTCCACAGCAATGAAAAATTAATACATGACAAGCCCCCTCACCGCTGAGCTGAGCTTCTTGCTTTTATTTTTCTTGTTGTGTGCATTTTAAAAAAAATTTGAATATGCCCTACTGATATAAAGATTTCCCAAACCCACAAAAGCCAAAGTAATTTTTTCCAAATGCTACAAAACCTTCCATCCTAGAAAGTCAATACCCCCCAAACTGCAGCCCAATGTGTGCTTCAAAACACTCTTCAAAATATTCACTCAGGCTACCAGGAACAAGACTTTTCTGGAATAAATGGGTTTAGAGGGAGAATTCTCCAATCAGAGCAAGCCACTTGCTTTAGGAGTATTATTAGCAATGCTACAGAAAATAGCTTAAATATTCTTAGTTTAAGCACCTCTTTCTCAGAAGTACAGAACTTCCTACTGGATACTTACTTAAAGCCAATATTGCTCAAGACTTTTTCTGACTGATTTGCACAAGATTTTTAAACAGCACACAAGTGAAATTTTGTATAATTTTTTTTTTAAATTCTGACATTTCCAGTTATCAGCAGCTGCTAAAAGTCCAGGATTTAAGACATGCTGATATGGCTGTGCATGCACAAGATACTGGTACCTCCCCAAGAAATCTGCCTTCCCAAAATTTCACTCACTTTTAAGAGTATTTTGGCAGGAGCGAGCAGCCACCCTTTAAAAACAACCCTGCTTTTCATTGCCCATATTTTGGCCTTCTGCTGGGAGTAGGAAGGGTCATCAGCACAGTTTTATATGGCTTAGCCCAATAAAAGCAAATTTAGCACTGCAGTGAAAAATCAGCTTTACCATGTAGAAAGGACACGGAGAATAAGAACATTAACTCTTTTTGACCAGGCTGCTCTGAGTTAAGGATCAAGCCCTGAAGGAACGAGAGGTTTCCTTGGAAGGAAATGGGTAATTCACAATTTTACCTCAGCCATGGAATGGAATCCCTGGAATGGACTTTATAGTCCATCTCATTCCAACACTCTGCCAGGGACACCTTCCCCTACACCAGGCTGCTCACTGCATTACCCTAACTCTCCCAAACATCCTCAGATTTCCCTTAAACTCACAGGGAATCAGGCACTAAGAACAGGGAGGCAGGAGCAGGTTAAAACTCTTGGCTTCTTTTGACCAAAACCCACTGGCAGCTGTGCAGGTCCATAGCTGGGTCCCAGAATGATCAGCAACTCTTTTATTGGGCTAGGAGAGATTCCATTTTTTCCTCAAAACCATAAAATTTCCAGCCTCCAAGGAACTTGTTTTGGCTGGAGGTTTTATCGTTTGTGGGGTGTTGTTTGGCTTGGTTTTGTTGTTTGTTTGAGGTGTTTGGTTTTTTTGGTGGAACTTTGTTTTTGTTGTTTATAATTTTATTCTCCCACAGCAATCCCAGGAATGCTGCAGCCTGAAACCAGATCTTCTATTCCCAAGTATCCCCAAGCAACAAGAAACAGGACAAGAAGAAACAGCCTCTAGTTACATCAGGGAAGGTTCAGGTTGGATATTAGGAAAAATTTCTTCACACAAAGGCTAGTCAGGCATTGGCAAAACTGCCCAGGGCAGTGGTAGAGTCTCCATCCCTGGAGGGATTTAAAATCCATGAGGATATGGTGCCTGGGGACATGGGTTAGTGGTAGCCTTGGCATGCTTGTTTCAACACCAGACTTGGTGATCTTAGAGGGCTTTTCCATCCTTGATGACTTTGTGACTCCATTTGCCATAGAAAACATCATGGTAGAAGGGGTTTCTCACCTTAAGAGGAACAGCAGCATGAAGATTTTTAGGTTGAGAAGTTCTCTTCCACACCCTTCTATCTTAGTTCCAGTTAAAGCATGAAACAAAAGACACCAGCTTTCCTCTCAGGAGTTTCTCAGAGACAGCTCCAGGCACGGGGCACCTGTCAAGCCCCCTGAGAAAGTGGCTGTATCAGCAACAGAACCTGGAGCCACCTCTACTGACCAGACCTCCAAAATACCTCCTCTCTCCTGACATCTGAGCTGTGAAATCCCACTGGGAGCAGCCACCCTACAGCACTACAAAAACCTGCCAACCTCCCATCCCCAAAGCATGGGACGGATCTGCTGAGGATGTCAAGGATTTGTGGGTAATGGCTTGTATGTGACAAAATGAAATTACCATTAACTGGGATTAGTAACAGGAAGGACACATTCCCAAAAGATTGGTCATATCTGGTGTACAAGCAGGACTGCACGGAGAATTTTTCCATACAGAAATTCCAGATGTTGTAAGGGATATTTCTTTACAACATGCTGTGGCACATTCACACTTGCAGTGTTTACCTTACAATAATCTTCCTACAAGTGTATTCTTAATCAGATTAATTCAATACAACAGCAGTTTAGGAAAGAGCAGTGCATATGCCTGGAATAAATATTGGCACATCTATTCCTCAGTTTTACATTCTCAGCTGCTCTTTTGTTTAATTAGCATTACCCAAAAGGATTGCAGACAGTCTAACCCATCCTGTATCATACAAAAACTGTAGGAAAATAAAACTGTAGCTTGCTTTAAATGGCTGGAATCTCCTCCCTGAATGCAGAGCCAAATACTGAGCTCCTCTGCTTTCAAACTGCTCTTCTCGATTGCAGAGTGCTTGATTAAAATCTGCCTACTAGAGATTCACACACGACAGCATTTTTGCTGCCTGATGGTCGCAAAAGGTCTTTTAGAATGACTTTAGGAAGAAAAATCACAGCTAATAGTTAAGGGTACAAAATCAACTCCTTCTCGCATCCAGAAATAGAGGAGAAACACGAAATGCCCCAAAATACATCAACCCAGCTCCACACAGGACATTCAGGGCTACCTGGCAGGAAAAGGCATGGACTGAGGGAAGTTTAGGAGAGGCAAGTGAGCCTCTGGAGGGCAGGGAAGGCACCAAAATAACTGGAGACAAATGTGTGGGAAGAAAATAAGTGGAAAAGAAAGGGAGCTTATCTCTAGCAAGGCAACTCTCACACATGAGTAAACACTTGCAAACACTAACACAGGAACTGTGTGAGAAGCATTCCATGGGAACGTGGAGATCTCAACCGCATGGATTCAGCGCCATTTCATTTGAGAAAGTAAATCACCTCATTCCCCAAATACTCCCCTCATCCAAAGCTGGCACTGCTTTTGCCTTTCAAAGGAGTGTTCCCAGCTACAATTTAGCATAGAGTTTCCAGGCTAATGAAAGTGCATCTAGGCTAGTAAAAACAGACCAAAACAAATCCTCGGCTTCAAGTCCTGTTGTGTAATGAGAAAGTTTAATTAAGGCCACACATTACAGCTGTAAACGTTCTCTTATATAATAAGGTCTAAATGAAACTGAACCTAATCAAAGTTACAATCCCTTCATTAGCAAATTACAAACAAGAGCGCGCAGCTGACACACCGGCCATGATTATCACAACTAATTGCCTCGTTGTTACGGAGCAGCCTGAAACTGTGTTCAGATGTCCGTCTGTGGAAGCAAATTAGGGCCACATCAGGCTATTCCTGCGATCACAAGGGGCTCTTGTCGAGCGATCTGATTTACCCTGCGCCTGGCAGCACTCAGCCCAATCAAAGCCCCCTCTACAAAGGCAGCTTTGAAGCCAGCACAGCCTAGAAACCCGCTCCATATGCAGGCCAGCAGACTGCACTTCATTAGGCCTGTTGTCACATTTTCCCTCTTCTTATTCTAATGATCCTATTTTAATACACATAGGAACCTCTCCTAATTGATGTCAAGTGAGTGACTTCCACATTCATCACCGGCGCACATCAAACGCCGCTCGGCGCGCGGGCCCCGCCACCGCCGTGCCGCGGGCCCGAGGTGTGTCTCCCAACTATGGAAAGCAGGGAAGAAAAAAAATGCAACTATTTCGGCATTACCTGTTTAATTGGGATTGCGCGGCCGCTTCCAATGCTGTCTGTTCTGCTCTCCAGGACCTTCTTCTCTTTGTCTGGGTCACTCCCTTTCCGAGACTGCAGAGCAAAAAGAAAAGTTTGTGCTCCATTAAATGCATGCAGAGGATGCTTTTATTTGCCTTTTTTTTCTTTCAGGGCAATTAAAATATAATTTGGCAGGTAAATATAGGCTCCAAATTGGATCTACACGAGTACACAACCATTCTAAAACCTGAAGAAATTTCTCATCCACCACAGTCTGAAATGCATTTGGGTTTAAAGAGTTACAGCCTCACTGTCTGAAGAGCCACGACATCAGAAGATAGGTTTCTGAAGTTTCCAACAGTGACTCCAAAGGGGAATGAAGGTGCCATCTCCTCATTAAAAAAATTTAATATATCCATGTATACTTTTAATTCACACCTGTGTGGTTTTTAAAAATCTATTTAGAAATATGATTTTATAATGCTGGGTTTGACCATCTGGACTTCAACTTATGATTTTTTTTTTCTGCTTCAGGATGGTTGGAAAGTTGGAACTACAAGAAAATCTGGTGACTGGGAAAATTAGCATAAGGAGAATTTTACTGATGTCTAAAACCTGAATTGCTTTCTCCTGGCTTTCTCCAAGGCTGGAACTACTGCAGAAGTGAGGTCACAGTGCTCCCTTCACGACTATGGGAATTTGAAGTAGTTTCAGATCGCAGCCCGTTATTGCGACAGAACACAAGGGCGCGGTGATTTTGACAGATATATTTTATTACAAAAAGAATACTTGAGAGTCATCCTCCTTAATAACTGTACTGACAAGTGACAACTTCACTCCATTACCTCCCAATGGGAACATTACTCACACAGTATCGGAAATGGGAAAACATTTTGTGTGCTTTGCAACTCAGCAATGATGTATGAAAGGAGCCCGTTTGTGGTGTCCGGCACTGCCATGGGGAGCTGATGAAACCTGGGGCCACGGCAGAGCCCACTCCGCATTTCCAGTGGAAAGAGACACCGAGATCGGGATAACCGGGATCGTGGATCGCTAATGTGGTTTCCCCCATCCCACAAAGGGGTGGAAGGAAGAATAAACCCCCAGAGCAGCTGCCTTCGAGTGTGAGAGGAGGGAGGGAAGGCAGCGAGTGGGACTCCAAGTAAGAGCATTCTGAGCAACACATTCACCCAGCAGGGATCCCGCACTGCCGGCCCTGCTCCGCTGGGAATGGGCTCCTATCACCAGTTACTATGGTTCGGGGCAATGGAATGACGTGCCAGGGAATTAAACAAAGAACAAATGAAAGCAAGCAAAACAAGTGGGAGGGATGAAATCCAGTGCGCAGGATAACTATTGTTCCTCGTCCTTCAAGACAGATTTCTGCCTCTGAAAGTGCCACTTCCCAAGAATACAAGGCAAAACAAAGCTTCAATGGCGCAAAGCGCCCGTAAGTGACACTGTAAAGAAACTCAGTGAAGGTGCCCAAATCCTTGGGAGGGGAGTTGTCAAACTTGAATGTTTCTTTTTTTATCTGACTTTTTCTAGAGAAAAGACCCTGCCTCTGAAATGCAAGTTGAATATCTACACACAGTTTTTAATTTCTGGCTTTAAATCATCACAATTCCCTAAAAGTTACTGCAGCTGGAAATCACACACTGCAAGTGAAAGGGAAATACCTACGTGCAAAAATACTGGTAAATGCCACAAGGGCAGAAATGTAGTGATTTCTGTTAGGCAAATTCCCTTCCAGATGCTTATAATCATAGAGTCCCTAACATTTTCCAGGGGATAAACTTTGCACACTCCACTATTTATAAAGATAAATTATTCAGTGAAACAGAGATCTGATCTTTTATGCTTTTGTACCTTTGACACACACAATATGTCTTATATCCTAGCAGAAAAAAATCCACTCCAAACCATGCTGGAGCAACACTTCCTAGGACTTTTTCTGATGGCAGATCTACACAATAAATGGTTCTACTTAAAACTTGGTGCTAGAAAATCAGAAAAAGTCTGGAAAAATTAAAGCACCTGCACAAACATCATTGGAGTGATTTCCCCTTTGCAGTGGAAGTGACTCACAGAATTAGTTCACATAAAACTTGGCCCAAGATGTCACATGTGAGTTTGGGCACAACCAGACTCAGATCAGCAATGCAGAACACCCCAAAAGTAAAATACTCATCTCTAACAGTAGATATGGAGACAGAAAGATCATTTTAAGTTTGAAAAACTCTCTAGGAATTCAGTAAATATATAAGCCAGGTACCACTGAATGTGGGTAAGGTGATGCAGAAATTCCTGCACCCAATGTGGGATCAGACATGGTCAGAATCAGCTTCTTGCTCTGTGAACCTCATAAGTGCATTTTAAATCCTCACTTGCCTTATACAAGATTATTTGGTGGTCCCTGTTATCACACTGTTCAAAACAAAGAATATTAACTCTTCTAATATTTCAACTATCTTATCACTTAAAGGGAAAATTAGCTGCTGCAACAATAGCTTTACACCTAACATTAATACTCAATGTCAAAAAGATGAGCTGCTGCATTTAACAGACTGAACATGTTTAAAACTCTCGATCCTATTCCAACTCAAAAACTGTAATGAAGAAGAATCAAATATTTTCTACTTGGCTCAGTCCTCTTCCAACAAGAGAAGATCTAAAGATCACTAAACAGATTACCTGTGCTAGGTAACATGGGGTAACTTCCAATTATTAAATGGAAATATATCTTATTCTGTAACAGATAAAGGCATAAATGACTGGGAAAAGAAGCACAGCAAGAAACCCAGAGCTAAACAGTAAAATATTTTAATTATACACTCTGTTCATAACTACACAGTAAATACTGGTTATCTGTTTATTCAATGAAATAATTCCAGGTTATAACTTGGCACAAAAGCTGGGTTACAGCAGAGTGGGTGTTAAGTACTTCAGGACACAGATTACAGGGTAACTCATTAAACAATCTCACTACAGACACCTTAAAAGACACAACTAATTCTGCAAAGGTGAATTATTATTATTTTTCCCAGTTAACAGACATTAAGTCGACTATCAACACCCACTCATTTCGGCAAATATGGTTCTTACTCATTATCACAAACTAGAGCTCTAGTCTGTTTACAGCTGACTTAACATTCTTCTTGAACCTTGCCTGTGACACTGTAGATGGGTCTGTTTTTCTCTCCTCCCTTTCTCAAGTTTACAGCTGCTCCGAACCGAAACATTCCCAATTCCCCAAATGCCAACACCAGCTCCAGAGCCCTGGCAGCACCTCGCACATCCTTCAGCCCGGACATGGACGGTCAGCAACGTTTTCAGAGATGCCGCAGCATCCCAGCTCTGCTTCTAAAGCTCTGACTGGTGGTTTCTGGGCTGACACTGACATCTAGTGGGGTTGGGGACTCTGTAATTCTCCCACCAAACCCCAGATTATTCCCACCAACAGGAAGAAATCTGCACGACTGTTATCAAATATCGGCATCAAAGCTGGGACATTTCTTCCCAGGCAACTCATTTTATTGTTTTCCACCTGCACATTTGCACCCAAGCACAAATGCATGATTTCCTGCCCTTTATAGGAGTGGAAGATCTGGGTTTAAATCAAAATAACTCTGTTGGGATGGACACAGGATCCCTGGGGCTCTGTACTGTCACTCAGAGCTCCAAAATGGTGACAAAACTTTCCACTTGCTGAAGGTGGAGAGCTCAGATTTCTCTCAGAGTATGAGGAAATGGTTTTATCATGTTTGTATGTGGGAAGTGAGCATGACATCATCTCTGGAAAAAAATATATAAATTCTCAATGTCGACAGGGAAGTTTTGTGGGGGCTTCTAAACACAACTAACATGTAGCTGCAACCCACAGGGGAGTTATAGGAGAGCCCAGAGGGATTCTGAGTTTGCAATAATGTGTATGAACTGTCCAAAAAGTGCTTACAAACCACAATTTTACCTACAACATGATCCCAGAGCTTTCAGCAAGAGGGCTTAAATCAAAGAAACCTTCACTCAGGGCTCCACTAGTATCTCCCAAATTGCTTCTGCATAACAAAGACCTGTCATATTGCAACAGGCAGCTTTCTATTTGATTTTTTTGTTTGACTTTTCAGTTTTTTGGCTTCTCAATGAAGCAAAAAACAGGTGGTTTGGAAAGAAAAAAAGTTACCTTAATCTCCATCTTTTTAACCCCTGGAGAAGAAAAAAGGGATCTGATTCTGTATAGTAATAAAAGTAGCATGGGGTAGTTATGGAATAGTGTGGTTTGGGAAGGAGCTTAAAGCCCATCCAGTCCCACCCCTGCCATGGACAGGGACATCTTCCACTATCCCAGGTTGCTTCAAGCCCCAGTGTCAAACCTGGCCTGGAACACTTCCAGGGATACAGGGGCAACCACAGCTTCTCCTGGCACTCTGTGCCAGGGTCTCCCCAACCCTCACAGTGAGGAATTCCTTCCCAATATCCCATCTAACTGCCCTGTCTGTGGAAGACCCATCACTCCAGGCCACTGCCCCAAGTCCCCCTCCAGCTCCCCTAGAGCCCCTTTAGGCACTGAAAAGGGTCTAAGGTCTCCCTGGAACCTTCTCTCCTCCAGGCTGAACAACCTCAAGTCTCTCAGCCTGTCTTCCTAGGAAAAGTGCTTCTGTTTAAGTCTCAAACAGAACCACCCAATGATAATTCCAAGACGTTTTTTTGGAAGTCCACAGATCCATCTCAGCACTGCTGTGTGGATCAGAGCAGCCCAGCTGCAGAGGGCTGAAGCTCAGGCTGTCCCTACAGCAGCACACCCAGCAGAGCAGCAGAGGGCCCCTGGCTCACTCACCGTGAAGAGGTTGGATCGACGCTTGGACTGTTTACGGACAGGAGTTGGTGTGTTGGCAGTGGGAGGAACATCAATCCGCAGCTCCTTCTGGCTGGTACTCGGAGTTGATGGGACAGAGGAAGAATAATCACTTAAACTCCCACCTCCATTACTGGTCTGCAAGGATTAAAGGGAGTTTTAAACAGTGGTACACTGTTTTCAAGAAATGACAATCCACAGCTGTATCTTATTTACTCCTGATTTACTCCAAATTTATGCAGATGTGCAGCCAGGGCTCAGGGGCTCAGCAGGGCTGCCCTACTGCCACTTCTCCACACATTTCTATTCCAAGCCTTTAAACATATCCTCTGCCATTATTGTTTGACTACTCAGATAGCTCTGTTTATACAGCAAGCACATTTTCAGTTTACACAGTATACCTTAACTGGGTATCAACAGTTTCATTTGTTTTCTAGTGTACAAGAAAGCAAAACATTGGTAAAAACCTTCCAAATCTGGATTTCTACTAAATGATATTTTAACCTAAGAGAAAATAATCAGCGCCATGGAGCTGCAGAGGTGCAGTTAAACCTACACTTGAAGACACCAGACCACTGAGAGCTGATCAAGAAAATGAAAATAATTCAGGGTTGTAAAATGGCTACTACAGGGCTGGATAAAAGCCAACATTTTCTGAGCATCACCGAATCTCCTGAGCTGCAAGGGGGCCACAAGGATAATCGAGTCCAGCTCCTGGCCCTGCACAGGATTTGCTGAAGCCACTGGTGCAAAGATACAAAACTTGTAAGTAAGATATTCTAAGCTATTCAAGGCAGCCAAAACTGTGATGTTACAACCTAGTCCTGAAAGAAACAAAGCACTGAGCCTATAAAACAATAAATGAACATAGGTAATGAAATACCTAAAAGCAAGAAGGTGAGGAAATCAGACAGAATGGAAAGGACCAAAAGGTGATTAAGAAGAAGTCTTTTTTCTTTAAAAGGACTTATTGCACATGACATAAATGAGTACTAAAAAGACCATTAAAGGAGGAGATGCTTTACATGCTGATGAGGGACTGGGCCAGGACAAGAGGGAAAATTCTGCTCACTGGGGGTGGAAAACTCAGCAGAGGAGCAGCAGTGGATGAAGGGGCTGAGCAACAACTCGTGTAATTTTGGGGAGAAAAGAAACATCTGGAATGCACAGAGAAAGAGGAAAGGCCATCTTTAAAGAAGTCAAGAGGAAGTGAGGAAACACCTTTTTTTGTGTTTCCAGAATTCCTGAGGAGAAAGATGCCTGATGGACTCCCCACCATGCTCCTTGGGGAACAAGATCTCAAGCAGTCTCAACCAGTCAGGATGAAAAAGAAGGAGAAAATCCCTGCATTCCCCAGCTCAAGTTCTCTCCATGTTCCAAATTCTCTTTTGATTCTTGCAGCTTTTCCAAAGCAGGGAGCAGAGGTGAAGGCACTGAAAGCAACAGGGGGGCTGAAGAGAGATTTCCTACAACATTCTCAAATGCAGCAGAATTGGGAGATGTGTACAAAACAAAGGAGATGAAATAACATAACTGAAAAGAACATTTTTAGTGGCCTCATGGAAAATGGTAATACTGGACAAATAAGCAGGACAAATTGGGAAGAAGTGGCCTCAGTTTTGTGACCCCGCATTTGCTTTTCCTGTCTCTGTAGCACCTCATTCTCAAACCACTGGATGTGTTGGAGATGAAAAGGGTGGCAAAGAAATCTTTTCTTTTTTTTAAACTGAAACAAACATACTTATATCCTAAGATGCTACTTCCCAGATAGAGAACATGAAGGATTCCTTTAAAACGTACCTTTTAAATCCTTCATCATTTTATAGCACTTTTTGCAGCTGTCTCCTGGATTTCTAAGAGATTTATTTTCTGGGAGTGAGTAATTCCTAAAGGAAAACACAAACCTGTTGTATATTCTATTCACCAAAGACACACAGAGAGTTTATATAAGAGAAGTCCTGCAGGCAATGCTTCTCTTCTCACACACCAAGCCCAGTGGATTTCCAACTTTGTAAATAAAACTCTGAGGTATTTTGAAAATAAGCCACTGGCTGGAACAAGGAAAAACACAACCAGAGAAACACCTGGAAACCACAAAACGGGTTTTGGTTGGAAGGAACCCCAAGAATAACCTAATTCCATCTCCTTGCCACGGGCAGGGACACCTTCCACTATCCTAGGCTGCCCCAAGCCCTGTCCAGCCCAGGGATCCAGAGGCAGCCACAGCTGCTCTGGGCATCCTGTGCCAGCGCGCCCCCCCCCCAACCCCCCCCGTGCCAGGGAAGTATCTAAAATGCTTGCTCTAGACAAGTATTAGGTTACTTAGAACCAACTCTGTAAATACAAAAGGACTGTAATATATGTGGGATTAAATACATTATCATTCCTCTTTAAGTTTTGACATTCCAGAAAATTTCCAAAAAGCTTATCCATAATCAGGTCTCACATACAATGAAATAATGCATGACCAAGCTGACTGCACTTTCCTTTTGTAATTTAATTTACTTAAACTAATTAATTGGTTTTGGACAATTATGTTGTAGCAAAAACTGTCTGGAGGCAATGTGAAAACACAAAGAATGCATCACTACAGATTTGCAACAGGTAGCGTAAGGAGCAAGTCTGTGTGGCAGCCACATCTGAGCTGCAGCTTTGAGTGTTAAGCTCCACTTCCTTCCCAGGAATAAAGCAAATCTCCTTGGAGATTGACACTGCTGAGCAGGAAACACAACTCTTGGCACTGCAGGGCACACGGATAGACACTGAGGGGCTGGAGTATGTCCAGGGAAGGAACGGAGCTGGGGAAGGGTTTGGAGCA
>VWYI01015720.1:0-48368 GCA_013399455.1 Anthoscopus minutus
GGTCTAGTTGAGGTGTTAGGGCATGGGTCAGACACAATGATCTTGAAAGTTTCTTCCAACCTATTGATTCTGTGAAATATATACACTAAACACTGAGAATTTCAAAGGCTTCTGGACATTCTAAATCATGAGGTATAGAAAATACAGTCTCTTCCTCAGCAAATATGCTATGAAATGTGTGCCTAGGATTTAATAAATTAACATCTGTTCATGTAAAATGCTTCTTCTTTCTATCCAGCTGCCTTTTAAACTAGCTGACACATCTCTAGAACCACTCCTCTTAAGGGTTTTTACACTATTAGTAATACTTCAGATTAAAAATGCATTCCATCCTCAGATCTCTTCATTATAATTGTTACACAATCCACATTATCATTAGGAGCACAGTATGAGAAGTAGTTTCAAAGTAGCATTTGTCTGTGGGATTCATAAACTGAAATATGCTTATGATGTATATTTATTTGCTCAGAGCAATTTGCTAAGGGTTTTGTACATCACTTAAAATTTTTGAAAGCAAAAGCACAAAGGTTTTCTTTTGATTTGACTTTTTCTTTGTGAAAACATGTGCATGTTTCCTTTCCTTCACTTGTACCTCTGAACTGGGGGAAAGATGAGAGAGTATTCAAAGTCCTCTACCTAGGGACCAGCACAGACAACGTCCCATCTGTTCCCCAGACTGACGTGCTTAAGCTTTATCATGGTAGACAGTTGCCTCCTGGCTGGCACACCACTCCTCTGGCACTCACAGAACGAGGTCATAAAAACTAGATACTGCTGCTGCATAGGGGGAAGCTGTATTAACTTTTATCTACTCACTATGAAACAAGAGAAAACAGCAACGCGCCCTCAGCAGCAGCTTGAACAGAGGCACATCCTGAGAAACAGGAAGCAATTTTTTTTCTCAGGAAGCAATATTTTAGAGAGTTTCCCAAACTGAGCCATGCCTGTACCAACTACAGAACCTGGTAAAATAATGAAATACAAAGCATGCTTACGAATATGAAATGCATGCTTTGTATTTCATAAAAAAATGGTAATGCATTAAAAAAAATCATTAAAAAATGGTAAGCCTTTTTTCCCACCCATCTCAAATGATTTTTCTTTTATTTGGTTTATTTTTCTGCTGTTATTTAAATTGAAAATTGGGAATCACTATGATTCCAGACATATTGGACAGTGTAGTCATTTATCAGGGGGAGTTTACAGGAAAGTCAAGGATATTAAGGAAATTAAACCAGATGAAATGCAAGTCAGACAACAGATCTTAGATAAATTAAGGCACAGCTGTGAATGGCTTTCCCAAGGTCATATAGTGCATCAGCTGCAGAGCTGGGACTAGAACCCTGGTCTCCTGATGCACAGCCTAATCATACATTTCTCAATAACAAAATTTGCAAATAAGATACCATACACATAAAAATTCTGTTTATGTATAGTATTTCCTTAGTGAGCAGGAGCAAATATAGGATCAATTATTTAAGAGCTTGTTTAATAAGGAGAGTATGCTTCAGTAATTACTGAGGTCAGCCAGTGGGTTGAAGGTCTTATAAACTATACAATGTTTTCTCATTGTACTACAGAAGATGTTCTTGATTAGCCCTCTTGTGGTTTGTGTGCTGTGCCTCTCTGATAATGAGTAGGGTGAATGCACATGGTACTGATTGACACGTGGTTCTTACATGTTTAAAGCTGAATTATTTTCATTCCTGCTAGAAGAATTTTACTTTTCATGTTTATGTGAATCTTAGGGGATGTTGATTTAGATAAATTGCTATTTAAATGCTGTATTTAAGCAAAGGATGTTTAGATTTCTGTAACAAAAAAAACATGTAAGAGAGACATCCATGATCAAGTGATTTTTGGTTTTTCCAGTTAATAAGTATGACATGCCCAATGAGTTGTGATATGCTTTGAAAAAATATGTAAAAAGAAGAATTTCTGAAAGTCACCCAAGCTTTCAGAGTTTGCCTTATGCAGGAAAAGGCAGTAGAAAATCCTCTGGTTTGCACTACAATAAAACAAGTAGTAGTTTTGAATGTAGGTAGGTAGCAGCAGAGCTCCCAGGAGACCTCAGTAAAGAAAGTGATGGTCAGACATCAAGTCTTATTCCAGATAGAACTGATTCACAGGTGAGAAGTTTACAACCATGAGAAGGTTGAAGTCCATTAGTCACTTTAAATTTGGGTCAACTTGTTCTCTGTCAAGGGATCTGAAATAAAGTCTTGGTAGGTTTATAGCCAGGTTATTAAATTACATCTCTTTCCTGAGTTCCAGTCTGCCATATCATAAGACACCACATCACATAAGAAATGTCACCAAGAGAAATTACAGAAGGGCAATAAATGAATGCAGTTCACATAATCTGAGTCTATCCCCTCTTTCTTTAAAATAAAAGCCAGGAAAGCACAGGACATTTCCTTAATGGTCAGAAGGATGTTTTGATGTGGTGGGGCATAGCCAAAGCCCGTTAGGGCTCAGTCACTCAGTGTGCAAGAGTGGTCCTTTGTAAAGGTATACATATAAACATTAATGACTGAAAAGGGGCATGGCTTACCTATTTACGAGGTATGGCCAGTAGCATCTCATTTTTCCCTCAGTCTTCCAAATTACATTGAAAGTTGCTGAGGTGGTTCTCTTAATTTCCTGTTTCCTGCTCCCTCCCTCAATCTTGCACTGCAAACTTGTGCATAAGCTGGAAAGGCCAAACATCTCCACAGTTCTAGGAATTAAGATATATTAGTGTTTTTCTTCACATTTTCTTATCCCCTTTTGACAACCTCTGCCAAAAGCAACCTTTAGAAAATGCTAACATGCTGTGTTGTAGCAACCTGCAAAATTTTTCACGTTATTAGAGAGCATCACAGTTTTAACAAACTGGATGCTTTTTTCTTTTCCCTCTTCTTACAAAAACATTGTACCATCAGAAATGCATATTCCACTGGCATTCACTGCACATGTGTTGTGGGGCTGAAGATTTTTAGGAGGGTCTGATCTTTGCAACTTCTTTTTAAGTTTCTTCCACAAATTAATATTCTACAACTGAATAGAAAAAAAGGAAAGAGGAAAGTGCAGGGGAAGGGAAAGAGGAAGGGGTGGAGGGAAGAAGAAAGGAGAGAAAATGTGCTGTTATCTCAGCACATGCTGAGTTATCATGCTTAGCTATCTATGGTAAGACTCTACTGAAGATATATTCTGCTTCTTTGCCATCAGACAGCTACATAAGGATACCCTGACTTGTCCTTGCTGGTTTCTTTTTCTCAGTACAAGCAAAGCAGTTTGTCTTATCTATTAGTGGTTTTATTCAGGATAGCTGCTGATGAAATTTAGTTACTCAAATTTTATGAGAATGTCAACCTAGGTTTTTCTTTGATCAGCTGTTCCAGTCTTCACATTATACATTTGAGGACATTGCCTAACTAGATGCTTATTATTCAATTATCCACGTATAGCCTGGCTACTCTAAGTTCCCTTTACTGGCAATGAAGAGAAAAAGCATTTTTAAACTGTGGTTTCTTTTGTCTAGAGTCAAAAACGACTTGCTGTTTTCAGTCTTGCCTTTGAAATGTCTATTTCTTCCTAGTGATTCAAAGAAATTTACAGTGACCATTTCAGATTTTTGGATGACTATTCTGTCTGACATCTAATGACTGTTCTGGCCTGCAGACAAATGCATACATTGCCTCAGGTAAAAGCTTACTTTCTGTCTAGCACTTGAACATATCAAGTATTTCTGAAGAAATTAAGGAAATCAAAAGCCCAAGGTCTTTAAATGATCCTTGTTGGGCTGTGTCTTCCAAATCTTCAGGAAAGACAAGACTCTGGAACATCTGGATTTTATCAACTACATCCTCTGTTTTCCAGAGTTTCAGATGCCCTTGACTCCACACACTATAGCAGGCAAAACTATGCCGTATTTCATTCTCAGTTTCTCCAGGGAGACTCTAATCCCTTCCTTCTTTCAAATTGGCCCTTCCTTCTGGCTGTGCTGGCTACCTTCCAACAAAAGCAGAGAAAATTGACCCAGTTGCATTCACCTGGCCCTGGAATTCAACATATTCTCTAAGCATCTTAATTAAGCTTTTCTGAGGCCTAACTCTTTTCAAAGCATAAATAATAAAGAAAGACTAAAATTTTAACTTGGACACTTACATTTATATTGGAAGCAAATGATGTGAGAAAATGCAGTAGTTTGCTAAATTTTGTTTGCACAGAATCACAGAACTGTTAGGGTTGGAAGGGACCTCTGGAGACTACCTAGTCTCTTTATTCAAGAGACTTGCACAATATATCCTAGATATATGCTAACAGATTTCCAGTGAAGACATTTAAAAGCCAAGGATTTGGCATAAAGAGACTAGTTTAGAAGGCCTGGGGAGCCTCAGATAAGCAGGATACAGCTATGGAGGACTTGAGGTTCAGTGATGACCTAAACCCTCTGCAGAGTCTTAGGATCTGTCCCTGCTCCCACTGGGTGCATGGGTCCAAATTTCTGTTCCAAGGTTTCCATCCCATCACTCACACCATCTGAGCCTCCAGCCCCTGTCAGTTGAGAGCAGCCTGAGTCCTGGGTGGGAGCCCAGCCTCTGGCTCAGCCATCTGCATGGCACTGGACATGCTTGGTTGTGTCCTCTTTTCCTACAAAGGAGAGTTTTTAGTATTCGACACCGTCTGTATCAGACAGTTACCAAGAGGCACCAAAGGCTGTGTTAATTACACAGCCCTGGATCAGTTCCCTACCTCTGTACCTCAGGCCAGTTAGCAGTTGTCACCCTCAACCTGTCAGTTAGCATCTTCCATCACCCTCTCATCTCAAAAGCATCCCAGAAGTGTGAAGTAAGATGGAATTGCCTAACAAATTTCACCTTCTGCTTCCCTGGCTTTTTGACCCCATTCTGAATTAATCCAGTCAAAGCTGGGCGGCTTTAGTCAAGGTCTTTCTGACCTGAGAAATTTTTCTAGCTAGGCACTACCCCACTGTTGGAGTCAGAAGCACAGAAAATATCACTTTATCTGTGCTGACAGGCTCTGATACCCAGGAAAACACAGAGTTTAGCTTAAAACCATGGAGAAATCTTTTGGAGTTAAGCAGAGAAACAGTGTGAATGTGTGAGTTAGATAGAATTGTGTTGAATCACTGGGTGAAAAAGTTAAAGTTTGAAGTTTTAGTTATATTCATTTGTGAGACAAAAGATAGAGGATCTAGGGTATTGTCCTTTTCTTCTTCTTCTTGTATCCCTTCCATCTCCTTAATCTACTTCTGTGGGTTTTTGGGTAATGTGGATTGATTGGATAGCAGAAGCCACATGCCAGTTCCCAAGTGTCAAGTCATTGGGTCATTAAGAAAAGTAAGTTGCTTGGTATGGTGGGTTTAGAGCTAGCTAAACACACCAGTGCACTTCTCATTTCCTGCTGTGAGATATGATTCTAGGACAACAGAAGAACTGGCTCAAACTTTAAGGCCATGAGGAAAGCTTTATTAACAAAACTAAAAGAATAGGAAAAAAAGGAAAAATCAGAATAAAATTTCCAGAACACTTTCTTTCCTCTGTCCACCTTCTTTTTTTCTCACCTGACAACATAAAACAGAACCTGGGATTTTAAATCAGTTATCACTTCTACAGTACTCTTTTCTCAGTTCTCATAGGACAACCATGGAGAAATCTCCACAAGAACACAGTCGGCTTGTGGCTTTGCATCTTCACAAACAGCAGCTGCCTGGTTTAGAAAAACTCTGCTGTTGTGAAATTCTTCCCATTTTCACAATTGAGTGAATGGGCCATGTCAACTTATGGGATGTCATTTGTTGAGGATGAGCTGTTCAAAGGAAAGACTCTCTTCACTGATTTCTGCAATCATCTTCATCTCCAAGAACAGAGATCTTTTTCTTTTCTCTTTGAGACACTCTCATCTCTGTCTCTCTACTCAAGCTCCTCAGAGCGTCACTGCTTCATCAACATCTTCTGCCTCTGTTCAGTTCCACATTTGAACTCCATCCCTCCATACTTGTTTTCTCTCATGAATTAAAGGAAATACTGTAGTTATTATAGTCCATCCCTATAGTATTATCAAAAGAACTTTCAGTTCCAATATTTGGGCATCTCCTCATTCTCCTTCCATCTAAAACTTAAACTTTCTTTCACTGACACTGGTGTCTTCATGTTGTAACTCTGCTTTTCCTCTCACCCAAGGGAAGAATAGTGCTCTGCAGGTCTCATCTGTGCACTGGAAGGGTTCACATTTCACCCTGGCTGGCAGGTGCTGGTGGGCACGGTGATGGATGCAGCTGCGCTGGGCACCTGCTGGGGAGGGGGGAAGTGGGGGAGAGGGGAGGCCATGGTTGGGGGGGGCCTGGCCCTGAGCCCAGGGTGATCCCAGCTCAGCATGAGCCAGGGAGAGCAGGGGCAGGGCCTGGTGTTACCGAGATCTCAGCAGCTGTGACCTGGCCCAGCTCCGGCCAGGGCCCCCTGGCCTCCCATCCCCGCCCGGGAGCCGCTGGGGCCCGGCCCGGCCCGGCCAGGCCGTGCGGGCCACGGCAGAGCAGGGCCAGCTCCACAGAGCTCCCGATACCTTCTGAAGCTAGAAGCCAAAAAAGAGCTTTTGAATCTTCCCGGGTTTTAAAATGTGGTGTTCACGGAGGCGGACCCAGCTTCTCAATGGTTTACAAAGCTGTCAGTTCTCAGAACTAGACAGCCATTGGCCTTTTCTAGGCACAGAGGAAGCTCCCAGCCTCTCTCAGGCAAATAATTTCTGTGAAGTGCTTTCTTCCTTCTTCCTAAATATTAACCAACATCAAACCAACACACTTGGCATTTGAGTATTGGGCAAACAGACACATCAAAGATCTGGGAGAGATTCTTCTCCATGCTGTTTTGTACCCTGTCAACCTAGTGTATATAGCTCCTCACTGTCTGTAAATATGTAATATAGATAAGGAAGAATAAACAACGAAGTCCGGACTTGAAAACAGTCTCTTGTCTCTCCATCCCTGATCCTGAGTGAAAAGAATTCACTCACACTCCTACAAACTGAGGTACCTTTTAAAAGCTAGAGCGCTCTTTACAAGTAGACTCCCCTTTTTATAACCTATAATATCTTGTGATCCTGAATGTCATCAAGTAATAAAAAGCCCCTTGCCAGACAAAAATTGAAGAACCCTCCTCTCCATTCCTGGGCAACAGGGAGTAATTGTCCACATCAAAATCATAATTCTACACTCTTCAGTACTCAAGGGGATACAGTGAATATTCATTATTACATGATTTTCTGACAAAATAAGATGTAACTGTTACATAGATGTTGATAGAGAAGTAATGGTTTATATCAAAAATTCTTCTCCAATCTCAATTTTCAGATGAGACATTTTTCCTCTTAGAAGATTTCATTTAGGTTGACTAGATCCTTAAATTCCTTTAATTTCCTTACAAGTGTTTTTGACACAAACATTACAAGCATTTTGTATGTTGCTAAGTAGTGTAAATTTGCTGGAGGCTAAGTTACAACTTTGGTACATTTTTACTATTATTAGGCACAAATCCAAATCTCCAAAGTCTAGTGCATCTGACCTTTAAAGAAGTTCAAATCTGATCTACCTTGAAACAATGCTGCTTTAGGCTGTCTCTGTTGGCATGGTCAGGTGTTGCAAATGATCAAGTTAATGTATTATAAGAAATTCTCCACATAGTTAAAACAGTAACATATAAAAATCAAAATCAACTAAGGTAGCATAAAACAGACTGTGATGATGTCCATGCAAAAGCAAAGTAGCACATTTCCTAAGCTCTGTTGCCATCTTCATTAAGCCAGCTCACTTGGACTAGAGCCACACCAGAGTGCAATGACAAAAAGAGCTAAATATTGCATTTGTAACAGCCTGTAAAGGTTCACAGAAAATAACAGCTGGAATTTGTATAAACTCTTCCATGCTCATCTAAATTACTCTGAAGGATTTCAGAGGATTACATGGGTTAAAGAATCTGGGGCTGATTAGTCTTCTTGATCCTGCACTGACATAGGCCATGAGTAGAAGGAGACTAGTAAGAACCATAAGAGCCTGCCTAGTCTAGCAGTCATCTTTTCCATTCTGCCCCTGCTGGAGAAGCTTGGATGAAACACCATCAAAGGAATTGCTCTCTGTGTTCCTTCTTAAAGCCTTGATCCAATCCTGAGCAACCAGTTATTTAGGTGAATCTAACTATATGAGGTTTTGCAGAGTTCAAGAATAATTTCTTTTAAATGTCTTGAACAGCTGCTTTTCTTGGCATTGAGTTTTTATTTTTTTTAAAAATCAGACTGAGGCAAAGCTCTCAGAAAACCTCTAATCAACACAGAAAATGAGTTATGCAGAATACTGGATTTTAGGCTTATCTGCCACTGCATAGGTTGTCTCACTTGAAGTAATCTGCTTTCTAGTGTTTCCTGTTTTCACTGACATTGCCCTTATTTATACACAAACGTTAGGCTGCAGCAGCTTCCCTAGCTTACTGCTTCCTGTTTCATTTTCCTTTCCCTTTGATCACTGGTGCTAGCTACCTAATAACAATTTTAGTACAATCAATCAGCAGTCTCTGCAAGCAAATAACTTACTGAACCCATGAACCCTGTAATTGTGTTCTGACCTTGGGTGTACTAAAGGTTAGAGTGATAGATTCTTTGCAGCAATGCCATGCTTTGTAGTTCTGTAAATGCAGTTCACCAGCTTAAGGTGAACTTTACTGCAGAGGAAAGAAAAATCAAGTGTGGCCACATAAAACTTAGCAGTACACGGAGAAGTCAGTGACAACATAAGGAATGTTGGCAAACAAAGCACACTAATACCTAAATCAAAGCTAGAGGAGGGAAGAAATGTCTGAGGCAACTGTGTAGGAGATTCAACAGTCCTTATTGTGATATTGCAAAAATGTGAAAAGTTTAACAATATCTCCTTTTCTTCACTTCAGGGTTTTGAAATATGAATTTAAGAAGATTATTAAAGGATTTGCAGTGAGATACTTCTACCCTGAAGTTATGAATAAATGTTGTCTTCCCTATAATTAAATAAACCAACAGGGTTGTTCCTGTAACAGTATGTGATTCAGGCATGATTCCTACTGATCAAACTGAATTCAAAGTATAGAGATTTCCTACTGGAATTTTATTAAGACCATCACCTCTTTTGCAGTCCCATTGAGAAATATGCACTATATTCTTTCCATGTGAAATATTTTGGGAGTGAAGACCAATTGGCTGAGGCTCATGGGCAAAGCTCTTCAGATACTTAAAGTGAAGTAACTTGCCCTTGCTAGCAATTGGGATAGGATGACAGTTTTGAGTTATTGCCAGTTCTTCTAAATTCTGAACGTGAACAGTGTTTCTGAGAGAAGCCTTGCAGATACAGCGAGCATATCCATGGATGTGTGTGAGACAGACATGCTGAGAAGGCAGTATTTGATAGTGGGCAGAAATTCAATTACAAGTGACAGCATCCATGCTCCTGCATGAGCCTGTCATGGTGATGGACTGCCTATGCTATGCCCTGCCCAGATATCAAAACACAAACTCTTAGAGTGTATCTGTCAAAACAGGTCTCACATATGAACATGGGCAAAAATCTGGGGGAATGGAAGAGGACCACAAGAGTAATATTGATCTCTCTGATTGACAGCCATATTGGTACAATTAGGATTGTATTGTTGTCAAGCCTCACATCAAAAAAAAAAAAANNNNAAAAAAAAAAAAAAAAGGAGGGAACTCTTTCCAGCCTCAGAAGAGGCATGACAGAAAGAGTAGAGAAATTTATTTAAAAGTATTGGAAAGGAGCAATGGCATTTGATCAGTGGCATATCCAATACAGCAACAGCTTTCTAGGAGCATTGAGATGGAACAAAACTGACATGACTTTAAACGCCAAGTGCTGAACAGAGGTGAGTAATCACTTCCCCAATCTTCTGTGCTTCTGTCCCAGCCCTCTGTGCATTAGCCCCCCAGCCAGACAGCAGTGCACCACTGGCTCACGTCCAATGAGTCCATGGAGATCATAACTGCCATTCCTCTGACCAAGAGATCTCTTTAGGCACTACAGTTGTCCAGACTTGGGGTCTTGTTTAACTGACATACTCAGGGCTAGTGATGTTCTGGGATATCTTCCCAGCCATCCTCCAGCTGCCACTCTGGATGACCCATAGGGTCAGTGTCATATCAGCCCTATAAGAGTGTTTCACACAGCCTGGGAGATCTCTGGCAGGGAAGAAAGTAGATGTTAATCCTCTTGGGCTAGCCCAGGTGGCTAACAGGAGAAGAACAATACCACAGGGCAACACTAAGTATGATGTTCAGTAGGCTGTGAAGTGAAAAAGGAAAGAAATGGTCTCTGACAGGACCTAGAATAAACATATTTTTAAAATTTCAGTCAGTTATAAAAATACATTCAAGCTATGAAGCTTGAGTTATCAGTAGTTGGCAAAAAGCAGGGAGAAGGATTGAAAGAAAAGCAGATGAAATGTGGTCAAACTTAAGTTACAAGAACAAATTTAAACTTAAACCAGAATACTGATCTTAGCAAAAAACATGGGTGTCAATAGAGAAGAAAACATTTTTTCAGAAGAAATTTGAACACTTGGCATTAAAGTTGTAACTGGTGTCAAGAGCATGGAAAGTCAGTAAATACAGATGAGACAACAGAGAAATGACCAAATGAACCCATCAGGAACTCATTGGAATAGGTCACCAAAAGCTTGTTTCCTTTTGGGAGTTTTTCTGCAGCTGCAGGCTTATCAATGAACAGAGAAGCTACAAGTGCATAGTGGGTGATCTTCACATCCCTGGTCTGCTAGTGCATTCTCTGAGGCTCTCTTCTTCATGGGGGAAGTGCTGGTGGTTTCCATCTGAAATGCTTCTCACTTGTGTTGGATGTCATGGACTACAAAATCTTGTAGAAACTTTTATTTCTCTGACAAAGCTCCTTTCAGACTTTCTCTGTTCTAATTGCCAGTGGATATTTTATTCAACAGGCTGCAGTACCAAGTGAGATGAGGCATCATCTTCCTCAGGTGTAGCACGATGACATGAAACCAGAATGGACATTATGCTATATCAGATAATTTCTGTGCATTAATATAATTTGATCAAAATCAACAAGCACGGTGCATGTAGCACAAATGATCCGATGCAAATATTTGAACTGAATTTTCACAATAAAGTAGTTTGAAATTACTAAGTTCAATTAGTAATTTAGCATGATCATCAGTCAAATATTACTCATAACCTGACAGATACTGGAGCAAAATTTGACTCACATCTGAGAGCCTTGTTGATGTGAAATATCAAACAGGCTTGATGCCAGATGTGAAATTATCCTTATTAGGTATTTTTCTTAAACAATTGTGTTCTACCACAGTGATTAGAGCAGATGGAGCATACATTTTTCTCCCCTTTTTTTTTTTAAATATACATCCTTTCAAAATCCAGTTACCATAACAACTTGGTTTAACTGGTTTTGTTAAATCATCTTCTTTTTATATCACACCTAGAACTTTTGTCTGGCTCACAAATGAGCACAACTAATTTTTTTAGTTAATTATTTGCTGTCAAAAATCTGTCAACAGTTCTTTCTTGGGAGGAGGATGGGAGAAAAGGAGTAATGCCTTTTTTTTGGCATGTTTAGTATCAGCAATAAGTAGACAGAGTGGTATTATAGGCCTTCTGCAAAACAATAAAATAGAAGGACTCCCAACAGAAAGCTTACAAATCTCAAGGCATACTTACATTGACTTCTAATGATAATTTTTAAAGGACACACCTTTTTATGAAAATTAAATATTCTCTGTAATCTCACATTAGAGCTTTGTATATATTTCTCTCTTTGTTTAAATGGGCCAATTTAAATCTTCTTTTGATATCAACATAAAACCACATGTAGTAAAATACCTTCCCTTCTGTCTTCTTTTTCTTTTGGATAATATCTATATGACTTTGTCAAGTGAAAAGAGAGACAGTGGGAGGTGTGACAAGTTAATATCTAGGAATAAAAAGGTGCTACCTAGCAACATTTCTCTGGAAACGAAATCTCATTTGTCAAGGAACTCTAAAACAGGACAGAGGCTGCACTGCCCAGGGGATTGATAATGGCATATAGAGGTTTTCATGGCAAGTCACTAAAATATAAATGCAGCCCAGGTCAGTAGCAACTGAACACTGTTACCACCTGACAGCTGTTTAGTGGCCTGTATGAAATCCCTTACTCTTCATCGGATTCCTAGTGGGGAAGTGGCTGCATCCCAGATAACATTAATTGGCTCCCTTATATTTAGCTGCAGCAAGGCAACCAAAGACCATGCAGAGCTGGCGAGCTAGGACTGGAGCAGTGTGCTGTGACCCACTAGATCAGCTGTGTCTCTGGTTAAACTGGATACCTTGTCTACAGCATTCGTGACAGATTATGGTACAGTCCCTGCTTAAGAGCTGGGAATGAAGGGGCCTCCATGGTAATCTTTTGACACCTGTCTCAATGGCTCATGTCTCCTGTCCTTACAGCAGGTTTTTTCATCTCAAACCATACCAAAACCATCATATTTGAAAAATTAAGAGATTCTTTTTGTCCTTCTATAGAGAAATAATCCATCAAAGGAAGCTACTATATTTCTCAGCCCTTTATCATTCCGTGTGCTTTCTTCTGAATTCTATTAGTTTTCCACATACCTCATAAAGCACAATGACCAGACACAGTGCTCTAACTGAGCCTTACCAACACTAACTACAGGGTAGCTATTATTTCCCTTGCCATACATTAATGCTCCTCTAGCACAGCTCAAGATACCTTCTATTTCTACAAGATCTCAGGTTCACTCGTGCTTTCTAGTCTATAACAGAGTGTCCCTTGAACGTTTGTGTTTCTAGTGCTTCAGAGTCTATTTCAGCTGGATTTCTAACCACTGAGGGCAAGCTTGTAGGCGCTTATGAATGGATAATGTGATAGATCTAAACACTGTTTAGGCTCTTCTTTCTTGGTTCTGCTGTGTTCTCCCTCTGTTAAAACATGCTCTGTTAATTACTAAATCACACTTCAAGTTTCAATTATGAATAAGGCAAAGGAGACACCAAATTGTTCTCCTGTTATTCACTCTTTTCCTGTTTTGCAATAAACCCTTTCCTTGCCTTTATGTCCTACTTCTATGCTTATGAAAGCTTCCTTATAATCTTGCACATTCCTACTTATCATAACATATCATAGAACAGTTTGGATTGGGAAGAACTTCAAACATCATCTAGCTGCCATGGCCCCTGCATGGTCCGGAATGTATTTCACTAGACTGGGTTGTTCAGAGTCCTATCCAACCCGGCCTAGAACAGTCCCCTCTTCTGGGATGGGATCTCCACAACTTCTCTGGACAACCTGTTACTGTGCAGCACCACCCTTACAGTAAAGAATTTCTGCCTGGTATCTAATCTAAACCAACACTTTTCAGTTTAAATCTATTCCAAATTATCCTATTACTACATGTCCTTGAAAAGAAGTCCCTTTCCAGCATTCATGTAGCCCCTCTTTAGGCTGCTGTTGCATTTTTAATATAATATTTTTACTTTTTTTTTCTCTCTTTGTGCTGCTTTTTATCCTATTTCTCTTTTCTAATGATGCCTTAGACAGCTGGAAATAGGCTATTGCTAAATTTTTGCTCAGTTTTCTTTTTTGCAAGAAAATAACTAACTTGCTGTTGTACACATGGTAAAATTTATCTCAATAACTCCACCATGCTCCTTCTTCTGACTATTTTCAGGGATAATTAATTATTTTTATTAATTAATCAGATCAGAGATAATTAACTAAATGTCTATCATTTAGGTGAACTAAATGACAGTTAGGAACTGAAAATCAGTTCCATTGAAACTGATCCAAAATCACTGAAACACCATTAAAAAGATCTAAGTGACCTTTCCAGCCTCTGGTCATTATTCTAAAAGGTCATAGAACATCTGTAGGTCTTGTGTAATATCTGCCATGTTAAAGAAATTTCCCAGTCTGACCATTCACAAGGCTCTCTGGTACTCCCAACACCACAGAATTTTTGCTGGGACTGAGGCCCCTTCACCTCATGGGAGGCTCCATTGATCCAGTGGATGCCCTGCTTTGCTCCCCACACACCCCACTCACACAGTCAGACCAGGTTAACTGAGCTCAGCAGCTCAGCCCCAGGTTTCCCAAAGCAGTCTCAGGTGCTTATTCCATAAAAACATTTATTCACAGCAGAGTAACACAGAAACAGCCTGAGCTGGTTCGTCCAAGGAGGGACTCCCAACGAAGGAAAAAAATAAAGTCCTTGGGCTTTTATAGTCTCACAGTCTCTCCACATGGCAGTCTCATTCTTCCTCCTGAGTCTTTGGCTCTTGGCCCACTCTGTGTTCACCTGCCTCGCTGGCATCACACATTTTCATCTCCTTCATTATCCAAAATATTGGCAATTCCCAGATCCTGCTGTGTCCCTCAGTGTCTGTGCACCCAGCTGGGTGTCACCTGTCTTTGTGCCCTTTGTTATCCCAAAGGTTGTCAGTTCATGAACTCTTGTCTCCAAGTTACTCACCTTATCCTAAAGCAGACATCTGTAGTGAACTTTATGGCACTCTAAACTTCTTTGGCTCTTTTGAGAAGCAGGTACTTGTTAATTCAAATATCCAAATGCAGATATTTAGTGCTGTTTGGGAGGTCATAGGCCCAGCTGTCCTTCCAGAGTATCACATATATTCTGCAGATTGTTTGTCATACTTAATACCCCTGTGCAGGTGTCTCAGACAGCTCAGGAAATTTCAGTGCTACTGCATGCCTCACTATGGATCACAGTGGAAAGATGGACCACACAGGATAATCTTGAAATCAGGCTTTAGTTCAGTGTGGTCTTGTAGATTTGGAATTAGGCAGTATTGTCTAAAGATTACAAGATTTTTAAGAGATGTGTGTCTTTAAATACATATTTTAAAAAGGGTAAAGAGCCACATCATTAAAGAACAAATAAAAATAATTCATACACATATAAACTGATTGTTACTTTCCCTCTTGTTGCACCACTACAGGTTCAGCTCATGATTTCTTTACAATTTGTCATTTCTCAGTGCGCATTCAGAAATAGCTCACCATTCATACTGGTTTCTTAAGCTGAAGAGCATAATTAAGTTTTGATTTGCATACTGGCACAGCTGTGTTAGGTTATGTGATAAGGCTCATCTGTACCACTGCAAAAGGAGCTTAGATAGACAATGGCAGAAAGCAGCCCCAAACAGGACCCTGCCAAGCTACTCCCAGGATTACCCCAGGGGACATCAGCCCATCGAAGGCACATCCCCACAAAGCACAGAGGAGCACAGGAGCTTGATGCCAGGTGGGAACCCAAATTATTCCTGTGGTTCAAGTGTGGAACCCAACCCTGTGAATCATCAGAAGCAGCTCTCTAGATTGTCCTTCAGACTAAAGGCTGCTTACCAGTAACTGGGGGCACTGGGGTCCAGAGGGTAGCTACTGGGCAGACTGAATGTCTGGATATGGCTGCTGGAGGGATCCACTTTACACAAGTACATGTATATTCTCACTCATGAACCTCCTGTCCTGCTGAGGGGAGCAGGGAAGGAGGTTGGTGCTGCCTGCCTGTGTGGGTGCTCCAAATGCCCATGTGGTCTGTGCAGCTGGCACTGCACACCCGTGGGTATGTGGTGCAGTGAGTGTGCTCTGTGGTGTGTCTGCTGCTGGATATACATCTCTGCCTGGGCGCTGGTTGAACTCAGGGATTTGGCTGTCCTATCACATCCTTAAATGTCCTTTGACGTCTTCAGATTAGTGCCAGATTGTTCTTGTGATCTCTGCCTTTTAGGTGTGTTAGCCTGCTCAAGTCACTAATCATCTAATGTGAAGAGGAGTTCACAGGACAACAGACACTACAAGCCTTTTAAAAACTGACTTTTTACCAGTAAATCTTGACTGAAGAGGAATGACAAATAGCTCTAAAAATGAGACAAAATTGCTCTTTGATAGTGTTACTCTTATAACCTTAAGGCCCTATTACAGCATTGTGTCTCTCTCAATGAAATTCAAAGGAGCTGATGGAAAATCAAGGCTGCTAAATGTATTTGGAAATGTTGTAGAAAATATACAATTCAGTAGCAGTGCCATCATTCAGACCCATCAGCTATGTTTTCTGAAAGGCTGGCTTCTTCTGGATTTGCTGCAGGGACTTGCACAGTTGAATGCTGCAGCCAATCACCTATTTTATGGTCAGCACGATATGATGAAATATTCTTCCTTCACAGCATGTTCGCTTGAAATGAACTTTTACCTTGGAAGAATTATAGTCTGCCTTCTCACTCTGTGAGATTCTTGAAAGCCTCAGGAAGCTCAAGCAAAGAGGCTTCACAACTGTTAATCTTCAGCCAACCTGCAAAGCAGAGATCCGTGCTTTGCACTGTAAGCAATCTCATTTCTGGTCATGGCCAGCATGGTTTAATGCTTTGGAATGTCATCTCTGGTTGGTAAAGAATTCCTTATCAGGTCATGTTGATTTGACATGATTGAGTTTAGACTGTGTGTGTGTTGCAATGGATCTTCTCATCCACCCCTGATAAGGGCTTCTAGGCAACTAAAATGGCTCTTTGCTGGTGTAGTCTCATCAAAGCTGCATCCTCCTTCTCTCCAGCCGGTGTGAGAGCTGCTTCACCTTCCCCTCCCATGCCTCACAACAGGACACAAACACAAGCAGTGTGCTGATCACAGGGCATTCAATGAACTAGGACAGGTGCTGTAAGCTTAGAGTCTCTGGGAGCTGGGAACACATCTTGCACTGATCTTCCAAACAGAAGTCAAGATAATTCAGCAGACCCATATATAAATTGTTTGATTTTAGACGTTGAAGTATTTCTCCTCTTCCTGCTATTTAGCTTCAACATTTTCTTCATCATTGCATCAGTCTTGGCACATAAACTGAGAATGGCCTGGACCTTGCTGTCACTCTTCTCTGAACGATGACTGTGGTGCAGAGGGAGTGTGTGTTCCGTGAAGACAAGGCTTTGGCTCTGGAAAGGATTAATGATAACAGCTTTCTTGACTGCTCGACATTTATTTCACCCTCTAATTGCATGGAAATCACATTAGAATATGATGCAATGGTATCACATTAGAAAGTCTTTTCAAATCTTCTATAGTCAAGAGTAACACTGGCATTTTCACTGGTGGGAAAGCTCTTGGCAGTATCTTTCCCTCTGCCCACTGCTAATCTGTGTATCTACCCGAGAGGCTGTACATTCAGTGGCAATGAAATCGGCAAGAAGAGTGCACAATATTTGTGAAATGCACCATCTTGAGTCTTGGAATAAGCCAACTGCTTTTTCTGAAATCAAAGATTCCTGAGTTCTCTGGCAGTTGGTCTCAAGGAGCTGTGAGTTCTCCAAAATCTGTATTTTTCTGGTCATGGCTTCTCCTTTTTTCTGACATTTCTTGAATTGAAGCATGTTAAGATCTGTGCATTAATGCAGTGAGCCCTGGGCTTCATGGCAGTGCTGACCAAAGTCAGAACTTGTCTGCTTGCTACATTAACACTGGTAGGTCCTTTCATAGATGCCATTTGCCTTCCATCTCACATGGTCTTTTCCTGACATAGCAGAAAGTGAAACATTTTGGCCTCATGTCAAACATGTTGAAATCATGTATTAAACAGTGGAGTAAAACTCTATTGCTGCTCTCTGCTTGTACCTAACAAGTGCTCTCAGCAACCGAGATGCAGTTATCAGTACTCATGCAGACACACATGATATGAAGAGGATTCCCTGCTGTGACTTGGGACATGGCCAGAGCACATCTGAGCCCTTTCTAGTGCAACATTCTCACTGTCACCACAGCCATGGATCAGTAAATGGTACATTTTACATATGTATCCCAAGAAAATGTTACCGCAGGGGTGTGGAGAGCTTAAAGATTTGCCAAGACAATGACAAAAAATATTTGTCCTCCTTATCCCCACAAAAATGAATTGTAAAATAATTATTTGACAGCAATATATGATTTCCATTTTATTTAATTGGAAAGGTAACACTGGATAATTTTTTTTTACATTATTCCAACTTAATTCTGTTCCTCTGAATTACTTTAATAAGGATACCATATATCTACCAATGAAACTTCAGTTTGTCAGACTTTTGCTAGGACGAAGAGGAAACATCGTAAATATTATGCCACAGATGGGAAACTTGGGAAAGGGTTGTTTAAAATGAGGACAAACCACTTGTCTCTACATATTTTTGTAGAGTGCCCCTTGGGACATCCTTTTTTGTGGGGGGTTTATATGCTTTTATAAGAGGCTTTTATAATGCCTCTTCCCATTATTATGCCTCCTTAAAACACTGTATTTCTTTGCTTCCCAAAATCTTGAAGTGGACTGTGGAAGCTATTTCAAACTACACAATCACACCCATTTGACTTCTCCCAACTTAGCTATTACAAGACCAAAATTGTTCAGACAAACTTTCTTTATACTGAAGTACATTATTCAGGCTTCAGAAGGAAAGATCTTGGCCCTTCAGCACCCACAATAGAGACTTCAGCTTTCAGGTTTGGAGGTGCCATTTTCATTCTCCAAACCATTACAATAATAGCAGTTTTTAGAAAGCTACATTATTTTCTCCCCTCCTTTTCTCTGCTCCAGTCATGTTGTACTGACTTTCTTCTCAGTATCAAATATAATTTAGTCATACTAAGCCTGAGCTGCCACAGACAGCTTAATGCTGTTATCTATATACCTGCTGAAGACTTGAACAAATTGCTCACAAGCAAGACTGGTGACATTTGAAAGAAATGGCATTCAGTCATCAGCAGATTCAAATGAAGACATGACACTTATCATAGGTACAATATTTATTATTTACAATTTAATACATTTTCCTGAGCCCTTAAAACACATGTAGGGGAAAAAGCTATTTCAAGCCTTTAATAAAAATCACATTTAAGAGAGGTAGATATGAATGAATGTCATTACTATTTCAAAAATTAAATCCCAAGTCTCTTAGATGCAGATTTTCAGTGGGCAAGCTATCTATAAAAACAGTAGGAGAAAAACGTTTGTGTATGCATGCGTGTGCTTGCTTGTGTAAATGAATGATAAAGATATTGTCATAACTTTGTTAGAGAAAAATATGTCACACCTCTTTCATGCACACCTGTTCTTACCAACCATTCATATTTCCCTACAGCATATTGGCATTACAATTCCTTGTTTCATGGCAGACTGACATCCTTCTGTTTGCAAATAAGTACAGTAACATTTTATACACCATTTTGAAATTGCTCAGTTATCACAGTATTGGAAAAAAAAGGGCAAGATTCTAGCTGACTCCCTTATTTACTCCCAGGGCAAGATTGCTGTAAAAAATCTGCCCTCCACAGCTCTCACAAGCTCAAATCTTGCTGAAATAGAGCTACCTGAGCTTAAATTACAACAGAAACTGTGTTGTTAAGTCTGACTAAGGGATGATAGTATTTGAGACATAGTTCACAAATGCACCTGTGATGTTGCCAGATAAGGCTGTGGCAGCTGAAGCGTCTGAGACAGCTCAGGGAATCTGTCTTTGTATACATATGAATTCTGCTTGATTTTCTGAACTTCACCTCTGACCAAAACCTTCAGTGTGAATTAAAGCTTTCATTTTATAGGCAAAAGCAGCCAGAGCCAGAGAGACTGAACAAGACCATTAATATTTGAATAACCTTGTCTCTCTAAAACAGGAGATACAGGTAGCCCAATCAGCTGTTAATCCTGCCTAAATCCTGGCAGAGGTCAGAGAGAAAAAAATTGAGGTGTTCAGAGCATTAGGAACTGTTTTTTATGAAGACATGGTCACTTACATTTTATTTAATGGCTGGAAGATTTAGAAGGAGACAAAGCAGCAGGCAGCCTGTACTTCTCAGGTCCTTTTTATTTCAGTAAGAAAGGCTTTCACTTATAGCATGGTAGAGTTTTAAAATATCCATGTATTTGGAGCCTTTGCATTAATTTAACATTAATTTAACATATAAAGACATTAATTTTCTGGGGTTTCATAGTGCTTTTCCCTCTGCTTAGTTCTCAGCTGTAAAACAGTAAGGCCCAAAGGTATGCATGAGCTATCAGTGAAACTCAATGATGCTTGGCATTGGCCTTGAGGCAAACATCTGAGGTTCCAGGGTGAGAGCCTGACTTCCAGAACCAAACTGAGGAGTTAGGCAGGGTGATGAAAACCATTTCTTCTGTACTAACAGAGGCAAAATTGTCTTCTGCTGCCCTTTGGGTGCCTAAGTCCCATACTCAAACACTGCTGAGGTCTTCAAAACTAGCACTGAAATACTGTCTCATGACAGATATGTTCCTGTCTTACGCCAGTGGACTTTTACAAAACCAACTAGCTGAGCAACCTTGCAGCTGGGTTCAGACTTCAGCTTTAGCAGATTTCTCAAAATCTGATGCAGAGAGCCCTGATCTTTTACTGAGGAAAAGGGAAAGAAGTTTGCTTGTGTCTTGGTAGTTCACTTACCTGGGCTGTCATGCATCAATTCCTGTGCCAAGTACAATATAATTATTCAAGAAATTGAAACACTGAACAGAAGGAGCTAAAGGTAATCCCACCTAATAGCATCCATAGACCAAAGCTAAGAATTGTCTCTGCGTAACAGAAAACAATCTTTAAACTCAGAGTCCAAATACAAGTGTGAAAAACAGGGATCTGAAGTTAAGTCTCCAAAATCCAAGCTTAGTCTGTCCCTAAGCAAAAGTGAGTTATTGGATCTATGCATTTCATGTTTCACTTTGGAAAAGACTATCCTGAGTTTTAAAGCAAGAAAATAATTAAATGTTTAGCACAGAGAGTGAAGGCTGATTATTTTCTTCATTCCAGAGCTCATAGGCTATTCCTCAAATATTCTTACTAGCTATTTTGGTTGGACTTGATGATCTTGCAGATCTTTTTCCAACCTTAACAATTCTGATTTCACAGGGCTCCTTGCTTAGAATGATGTTTTGTCCTGTTGGGGACTTCCAATGGCTTCTAACAGAGTTCCATAAGAAATTAACAAAATCAGGCATATCCATTAGACTGTGACTTAAATATCATATTTGACTTCTAGCTTCAACAAAGACTTTTCTCATGATCTCAAAAAAAATCTATTTCCAATACAAAACAATACCTGTTTCAATAAGCAGGGTCTCAGCAAAGCTGGGACAAAATCATTACTCCAGGATGATTCAGGTTTTGCCCTCTTATCATCACGATCAAACAGACAGGCAGAGTTTCACTTGAGGGTGAGCAAAAAGCAGAGTAATAACAGTTTAAAATATCCCAAGACAATGTAACACTCCTGTCAGAAAAGTCTGGGCAGAGGTGTTGTTGTCTCCCACTTGTGTGTGAGGAGAACATTTGCAACTAGGATATCACATCTCGGTGGAATCCCATATATATCACTCTAATGCAAATAGAAGAAAGTCCTCGTGATAAGGATTGATATGAAGAAAAACAGATTTAGTCTGAGATAGCTTTGGTGATTATGTATTTTCAGAGATAATTCAGTAACAAGTTTAGGATTTTTTTTAGGGGATATGATTTCATAAGAATGAAACTTGAACGAAAGAGTGTAGTGTCAGAAGGAGTTTATTACTTCCTAAGAGTATATAAGAAGCAAGGGCAAGGTTAGAGTCCTCAACAGAGACTTTGAGGTTTTGTGATTAAGGGAGGGAAGATCCAGGCTTAAAAGACAATGACACAGAAAATGTAGAAGCTGACAGCAAGATGATTAAGGGGTGAAATTTAATAGAATTAACAAATGTTAAATGGGATTAGTTGGCAGATCTTGAAGATTTGCCTCCTTACTTTCCTATGACTAAGATTAAAAATATTGGCAAGCCAGTTCCAGTGGTCTTAGGAATGCTACCAGGTCTACATCACATCCAATCTATATTGAAATCTAGATCTTGGTCTCCTAATTAAATCACTAAAACAAGTAGCATATGGAGAAATACAATAAAAAACACAGAGAGATTAGTTTTCAATGCAGTCTTTTGCAGAAAATAAATGTTCTTTCAAATTACTGTACATAACATAAATGAAGCATTTCCAAAGACTTTTGTAATATTTTAAGAATTCCCATTGCCATTGCCCCCATTTAGATAGAATATGTTAAAAGTTTTCACTTGTTATTTGGACATGTGATATGATCTCATACAAGCATTTTGGAGAGTACTTTCCTGCTCCTTTTGATAAAGGAATGAGAAAACTAGTTTTAAAATTAAATATCACTGAAAAATTAATAATACAGCCGAAGGTGAGTGGGTGAGTGAGTGATTCACAGGGAAAAATTGGTTGAAATGTTTTCCCTTTTACTCTTGCCGTTGAAGACTAGATTGCACAACAATCTCAGGTTTATTGTCATTCAAAATTACTTGTGAAATATTTTTTTTTGGACTGCTGAGCCTTTGAATATCATCTTTTGATATTTTTTTACTCAATAGACAGTGAGAGGAAAGATTTTGCATATGTTCCAGTGTGGTAGAGTGAGGCATAAGCAGCTTCTTGTTACTGTGAGCATATTTTATTTTCCATATGGAACTTGGGGAAAAAAACCCTTGTAATCAGACATGAAACAACAGATGACGACTCCATAGTTAGCCTATTGTTTTTTTTATGAATGAGACAGTCATCATGCAAACACAACTAGAAGAAGAGTCAAAACAGTTGAACTAAGATTATGATAGAAGATCTTGCTTACATGAATGAACATAACAGAAGGTAGAGGAGGTAATAATTATGTGTAGAAGACTGGGTGACTGGGAAAGCAGACCTGGCCATATACTCACCAATTATTTTACAATAAGACCAAAGACTGATACCTGGGATGATGGCATCATCTGGTTTGCACCCACCCTCCTTAGGCACATTTGTCTTAGTGAAGGCTAAATTGAGTGGTAGAAAACAGAACAAGGGAACAAGCTGGGGATGATCTCAGGTCTGTTGCTTGAAATGGGTGCCTTGTCCTCTTAGAAATACAAGTGTTTCCTTCAGATCATAACTGAAAGACATAAGGCATAGGAAGTTCTGAGAAAGAGGCCCCAAAATGAGCATGCTTTCTTTTTTGTGTGTGTCTGGGAGAGTAAAAATATATCTGTAAGTGAACATTGTAAATGAGAACCTCTTATACCAAGAGCAATAATGTAAAAAGTAATCTGTCATATCAGGAGTCAGGTTGTGGTATTTTTTCATTCCTAGACCTTATTCTGGGTACTTTTAAGAAACCATTTTCTGGAAACGAAATACTGGGAGCAAGGGAGAAAACTGAGGGTGAATCAATATGAAAAATTTTAGTTGAGAGTTGTCCGTTGAAAACAGTTTCTCATGTCTGAAGCCTACATGTCTAGGTTATAACCCTGCCTTGAAAAGTTATGCCTTCTGTAAAGCTCTATCAGCTCTTTCCATTTCTTTCCACCTCTTTATCCCTTCCTGTATATACTATTCCTTTCATCCAGCTTACTAGGAGAATAAGGAAAGAAGTGTCAGACCTTGGATGCTTTTCCCACACAGCACTTGGACAACAATTCCTGATGGACCACAGCAGGGAAATGCAATTCTTCAAACACAGATAAATGAGGATTATTTCCAAAGAAGATAAGAACACCAAGAACTTCTAATATTACTTCCCTGTGTGGATTCCATTAGTGACCAGTAAAGATGCTGTGGCTTACCCCACCATAAAAGTGCCCTAGCATTAAAAACAAGCAGGGACCTTGCATGCTTGTACCATATACTGGGATCTTGCCTCATCCTTGAAGTAGTGTTAGCCAGCTGACATGGGGTGTCCACATGAAGATTAAGGATAGACTAGCTAGTGAGCTGGAAATAGGCCAGGAAATTCACCCTTTAGGTGAATTCAGTGTCTCTGACAGTAGATTTGTATTGTAGCTGTTTACAGTATTTGCAATTCATATTACACAGGCTGGTGCAAATTGTAAAGCACATCTTGTACAATCAAGCTGTAATCAAAATTTACTTCCACAGACAATCCAAGCATTTCAGCTAAGAACACACTTTTTAGTGTTCTTGATGGTAAATTCTAAGCATTAAATTACCACAGTAAGCTTTCATAAAATGGTGTTGATTATGTTTGTATCCTAATTTAATTGCTATTCACAGGAAGCATTTTTTGCTATTTGCTCAGCTATGATATCAAATCATTTCACAGTGTTATACATTTTACTTCTTTATAATTTGGCAAGGCTAGTGGGATGAAGTAGTCATCTAATAAGGAGATAGGTGTACTCTTCATTTGTGTATCGCAGAGGCATTTAAAAAGAATTAATACAAATGGGCTAAAAAGAAAGAGACCTTTCAATGTAAAATAATGTAAGAAACATTCATGATTTGGTATTAAGATATTATACTGATTTTGAGAATGAAATATTTCAATTAAATAAGTGACAAGGCTCAACTATCTTGTACTGCAAGATCCTGCACTGAACCACTTTTGTAAATTGGTATATTGTGATTATACATAACTGTTTTAAACCCCATATTCATTTCAAGAATATTACTTCACTGATTTAGTCTAAGATATGTACTGAAAGCAACAATTTGTCACCCTTAGCATAAGTTCTCAGTCTAATATATTCAGTGCATTGTAACCAGATTTATTTTGTATTTTAATGCTCAGCATCAGTCATAACAGTTTGATTTGGAATTTGAACAGAAGCCACACATTCCCAGTGGGATTCCATTGCTGGTAAATATTAATGTTACCTTAAAATGAAGCAATACCCAGCTGAATTGTATTTATTCAGTGTGAAAGCCTAGCCTTCCAAAAGATAGGTTACGCTGATGTGAGGCTACATCTTTTTGTCCGTAGCATTTGGAGGCTGAACCTTAGAGCTGCCAGACAGATTTGGGAAATTTGATCTCACTGCTTAAGGATGTGAGCCACAGGATGCTCATCACCTGAGCCAGCAGGAATTCACCTATACAGGTCAGCTGGTAGAAGCCCATGTGAACAAGAACACTGATCATTAATGTCATCCCAGAGATATGAGAGCCTTCCTTGCTGACAGAAATAGATTCCACTAGCATCAAGAGCATACTTTACTGATAAGAGAACTGAGATCTCTAGTATGTCATGGGTGCAGTGGAGCAAGTTTAAATAGAATACAGTGGTGTCTGATTATTTGATAAAATAACTACTGAAATAAACCACAAAGATGTCACATGCTCTGGATGACAAAATAAATTTAAAGCAAATCAAACAGATTCGTGAGTTGCATATACTTTTGAAAAGTTGAAATAGGAAGTTTTTACCTCCTTCAGCTGTTTGTAAAATTGATAGGTGAGCATGGGAAGAGTGAAGGAGTTCTGATACTAGGTGATCCATTGCTTGACTGTATTATGACTGATATTCAAAATCATTTTAAACTGATCAGATCAGTTCAAAGATCTACTTTCATGTCAGTGAAACAGAAAGAGATTGGAAACAAGGGTGACATACCCATACAGGACCTTTCTTCTGTAATTTTTCTGGGTGCTTTTTCAGGTGCCTACAACCATACTAAGAACAAAAAAAGATAACAGGTATTGTTTTCCTTTCTGAGATTCACAATGTAAAGGAATTCTCCCACTGGATACTAGTAATAAATAAATTTGGGCTGACTCAGAGGACATAATAAGACATACAAATATGTCAGCATCCCCTCAGCCAACGCCTTCTCAACTGAGGAACCAACACAGAAAGCTGGTGAGGGTTCAGTATATAGTCACAGCTTGTATACTTCTCACCATCCAACACTGCCTCCAGGAGTGTAGCATATCCAGAGAAGGACAAATACAGTTCATTAACAAACAGGTGACTTGGGTATTTGGCAGTTAAGGTGTTCTGGTTTTACCCCATCAACTCCCACACTGCTTCTAACTCACACTCCTAGGAGCAGGATCAGGGAGAAAATCAGAAAAGCAAAAGTGAGAAAATTCATGGGTTGACTTAAAGATGGTTCTGTAAATACAGCAGAACCTGTGCACCCAAGCAAAGTTAAACTTTAATTAATTCACCACTTCCCATGGGCAGGCAGGTGTTCAGCCAACTCCAGGAGAGCAGGGCCACAGCACAGGTAATGGTTCATGGGGAAACAAACATCATCATTACAAACATCCTCCCATTTCCTCCTACTTCACCCTGCCCTTTATATCCTGAGCATGATGCCATGTACTCTGGAATATCCCTTTGGTCAGCTGGGGTCGCCTGACCTGGCTGTGTCCAGTCCCAACCTCCCAAGCACCCCCAACTTCCTTGCCAGAATTGCAGTATGGAAAGCAGAAAAAGCCTTGGCTCTCTGAAAGCCCTGCTCAGCAAGAACAAAAGCATCTCTACATTATCAGTTGTTCAGCACAAATACAAAACAGGCACCCATACCAGCCACTGCGAAGAAAAGTAACTCAACCCCAGGCAGAATCAGCCCTTAAGGCCACAGGGCTCCAAGAACTTTATTTCATATACTTGTATCATATAAAATTTTGTTTCTAGTTTTGTTTCTAGTTTTTCTGCAGTTATAAACACAGAGGAAGGCTGGCCATTTGCTTCTAAGAGTGTCATGTTTCACTTGAGAAGAGCACAGATTAAAAAAAGATTACATACAGATATTATAAATACAATATATTCCAGTGAAATATCTCCTAGCCATAAAAAAAAGATCATGCCACAGGACTCTGTGAAGCTGAAAGCAAGCCTCATCATGTTTTCCAAATTTCTGGATGAAATATTTAGACATATCAGTGAACAAGAGCATAGAAAACTCAAGTGTAGATAGGAACTGCAATATTAAATGTAGCATTTTTCCTTCCATCTTCCGAGATGAGAATTTTCTCTGTTATGCAATGCCATCTGTATAGAATATGGAATAATTCCAAACTTGAGATCTACTGCCCAAAAGGCAGGTAGAAATTTGAATTGTAGATCAGAGTAAAGTGTTAGTTTAATTCTTCTGAGAACTCATGTAAAAAATGTACACTAGAGTATCCAGTGGGGATCTGCACATTTAATAAATCCAGCTAGTCACACATAAAAGACCCACACATTCAAGACATATAGTGAGTAATCTTGAACACAACTGTCTTGATAAAGGACTCTGCTTGCTTGTCGTGTATTATTAGAACACAGTTTCATTTAGTAGGCAATCTTTTATACATTGATTGGTCTTGGCTGGACTATCTATTTGAATGCCAATAATAGTCATTTCAAAATGGAAAAACCTAGCAGCACGATAATCAGGTAAGCAGGTTGCTGAAGATGTATGGACAACTTTAAACTATAATTGTTCAGAATATGCTAAGCTTTATTGCCCACTTACAGTACTACCTACCGTGGTCAGGTATTTTATGGCATAATTTCTTTCTCCCAAATGTCTTCTTTCAATTAAGTACTAGCCTTGTGAATTTTTTTTCTGGACCTCACTACTTCTACAGTAATATTTTCTCATAGAGATGGATACAAAATTTGCTCTGTGGGAATATTACCAGTACAAAAACTGGCCAGTATCTTCTATTATCCTACAGCTTGAATATATACAATTGTACCAGATCACACTACATGTGCTCTGTAAAATCAAGGATCCATTCACATTGTTCCACTTACTCCTATGGCTGGCACAGATGAAAATCAGTAAAGGTTTCAAGTTCATTGGGTTATTTTCTGACAATCTCCTGAATTCTTTCAAAGCAATAATGTACTTTCTCACTTTTAAATTAACACTAAAAAATAGAGAAGGGTCAATTTTACTGCAATATCATAAAAAAAGGTTCTGTTGTAAATTATCTGAAAAAGTCCAGAAAATGGCCATCTCATTCATGTTTTGCATTCTTCAGAATTTATATTTATTCATAATCTTAGGATTACAAAGGGCATTTACATTGCCCTAAGGACATACACAAACTATCTACATTAGAATTCTGGTACTGATCTAAGGAGTTACCACTGGAGTTTCACTTAAATAGTGATTCTTCAAGAGAAAACTGTGTGCAGTCTCTTGGAGTCGACAGGGTTTATGCTCTTCCAGCCTTGTGATTCTGTGTGATTCTCTGTGCTAGATTGGTATGATTTCCCCTAGGAGTACTGACCAGGAACAGCTAAAACTCAGTATGCTCTTTCCTGGGCAATCTTATGTGCCATCCGTTGGTACAGCAAAACACAAGTCCAGGCTGGTGGTCAGATGTGTCCCCTGATTCATACTCAGTAGGAGTCACAATGCCTACAGTTCTGCAGTCATACACCAAAAATGGTGCTGACCAGAAGCAAGTAAGTAGTGGGTGGAGAACTCTTCATGGATCACAATAGCTTATCTATTTTAATGTTTTCATGTTATTATTGAAACAAAGTAGCAGCTTCATTCATTCCCATCTTTGTCATATTTACTACTCACACAAAAGCTACACAAAAAGGCACTAGCTGAAACTTCTATCAGTTAACAATTTTCAACTGAGTTTGTAAAAAAACCCTCAGAAACAATAGTGATTTGAGGATTTGAAAGAAAAAAACATTTATTCAGGCACAGTACAAAAGAGCTTGCTGATAGTGTCAGCTGGTAGGGCACAGCAATGACCACTAGCTTTTATGTCTGCTTTGCCAAATGGAATTGGTTATAATACAATTGTCTTCTATGCATTTACAAGAAGAGGAACTGAGTGCTCTTTTTTTTTTTAGTGTTCCTTTTATCCTTCTGAATAAAATACTTTTCATAATAACAGTGGCCCTCCTATTATAAAAGCATGGATTTATATTTATTAGGACAAGCTGAAAAATTGATTTCTTATGTGAGAATTAGCCAAAAGCCCTAACAACAGAACCCTTCTCTAAGGCAAATCCCTTCAAAACCAAGTTTTCTCCAAATTCTCATTATTGTTATTATTAGAAAAACAACAAACAATTCCAGTGGCATAGCAGTGTATTTGAAAACAGGCTAGAGGTATAGATGTGTATTTATCTAGCTTGCCAAGTATCCACCAAATTGAAAGGGGAAATATGACTGATAAGCTTTTGTTCATTTCAGTTAAATGAGACACTCTTCCTTATTTTGTTTTAGAATATTCCTCCTCTTCCTTTCCTCTCCTCAGTGTGTGCACTTCTTTTCCAATTTCCAATTCATTCACTGCATACCTTATAACATAAATTGTTTATTTAGGCTAATGTTAATGGCACCTGATGTGATATCATTTCACTGTGTAAACTATTACTGCTAAATAAAATAGTGCCAGCTGGCCTTGCTTGTCCAGTCTACCAAACTGCCAGGTCATCCTTTAAGTCACTTTTTTTACTGCTCTACCTACAATACACATCCCTGACAGAAGCTGGTAGTGCTCAGCAGTGTGGTGTGGGCCAGTCTGTACCACCTGGACTTGAAGACTGAGATTATCCCTTGGACTTCTTCTTATAGTAGTTAAGGCATGGCCATATTGGCTCAGAGTCTCTTTAACTTCAGTGAGGATATACTTAATTTTGATGTGCCTTGGGCTGCAAGGAGGACCAGTGCTGCTAAAATAATGCCTAGGTATCGTCTAAGTCCACTATATCCCCTTTGAGGGATTCAGTTGAGTCAGTCACCTTAAGAAAAAGGAGACATCCCAAAGAGGAGAAATTTTGCCAAAATTTTGGGCTAGGAAAATTGTCAGTTACAGTCTAGAAAGTTTATATTTGAGAGTACTGGGAACATTTTTTATTACACTGACAAGACATATTAAGTCTGGATTTTAATATTAGCTTTGTGGGTAGAGCAGAAAAGACTTTTTAGAAATATTACAGAGAAATAATCTGCAAATTTCTTCTATAACTCTGGTCATGGGGACATAGCTGCAGGCAAGGCAGTGGTGTTTCCCTGCTATTCCCTGCTACTTCAGTAGTGAAGGACTTTACTAAAGGACTGGAAGGCCTTTTTTGCTGTATCATGCTTGAGCTGGCAGTCAGATATTCACAATGAGATGTGAGAAAACAACCTGGAGTTTGAGATGAGGCAGGGAAAAGAAAATGGAACAGGATAACATCTCTGAACTGTCAAGGCTGAAGGAGAATCTGAGTGTGACATTCTAGACTTAGGTGCTTAAAGACTAGATGGAGATAGGCAAACCAAAGAAAAACCCCTGACAAACACCAAAATATGAGGGCTCAGGAAAGTCCGCCAAGGAATGGAATTGCTCAAGGAACAATTTGTTCAGCCTGGAAGCCATCCAGGAGTGCAAACAAAAGAAAGATATAGTGAAGGACAATGACAGTCAAGAAGAAAATGGAACATTGCTTCTGTCATCTCCGTGAAAATGAGATTTGGTGAAAGTAGGATTTGTCAAGTCCATAAGTTCACTAAACAGGTCTTAATGGTCCTGACCATCTTAACCTCGTAAAGGCTTAAACTCTGGCCCTGACCATCCTGTACCCCTGCCTGTGGTCCTGAACTTCCATGTAGATTCCTGCCTGGGCACCCAGAGCTTCCTGAGCTAGGCTGCAGGTAGGCTAGTCTCCAGTCTCGCCTTCTGCTGCTCCTGACTATCTGTCCTGCACAGCCCCACACTTGTCACCTTGCCTTGACTAAAGGATTGATATCCATTGCGTGCTCTCATTAAAGTATAGCTAGCATTGACAGGGTAATTCTGCTCTTCTGTTGTAAACTGGCACATACATCCTGAATCTTCATTACTGCTGGTGCAGTCCTCCCAAAACTGAACCAAGGTGCATTTGATTAAAAAAAACCAAAAAAAAAACCCCAGCCAAACAAAAAACCAAACAAAACCAAAACAAAAACCTCATGACTGGCTTTGCCCAAAAGGACTGAAATATGTAACACATAAGAGCACAAAGCCATTGATAGTGTCCTAGGTTTGCTTGCAGAAGGAGGAGCTTAGAACCTGCAAGCTGCAAGCTTGGCTAAATTGCTATTCTAGAGCATATGCATAAATGCCTGAGGATGGAGTCTTGCTTTTTGCCAGGAATAACTGCATTCCTGATGAGCTGCAGGAATGCCCACCATCTTGCCTTTGTCTCAGCAGCCACACAGAATCAAGTCAAGGTGGTGAGCACCTTTTGTGTGTAAACCCTATCTTTTGTATACTTTTGTTATTAATATTGCTGCAGTTACTGTGCCATTCTTATTCCATCACTATTTGCTTTCAGTAAATTTTCTCAACCCACACGCTCTGCCTTTGTCCCTCTCTCTCTGGAGGGGGCAGGGGAAAGGGAGTGGATTATATGAGTTTAATTCCCAGCTGCTTTTAAACCACCACAGTGGTTTTTACTACTTTTAATGTTCTACTGGACTAGGAATAGAACAGCTTTTTAAGTTCCACTAAAAGTTTCTGTGACTCTTGAGTTCATGGTCATTTATTTACTTGAAATCACCTTGGCCTTCCTATCTGTTCTTTACAATGAACAGTGTGGTGAAGTTCAAAGATTCTGTTATAGATATTAGTAAAGCTGCCTAGGCTGTGAATAACAAATTCATCTGGGATGGTATATGCTAGTGGAAAAAGTCTTAACACTCTTCAGCAAGGATCTGTACTGATCCCCATTTTTCAGTTTTTAAATGCACTATAAATGTAATATGAAGTTAATATAAAGTGATTTTACCAAAATGGCAGAACACCACTCTTGTTAAGAAGGTTTCCTTTTCAAATTAAAAAAAATATGTTTTTAAGATAAAAAATAATGACAGTTAAAAAAATTATTTCTAACAATTTTCGCAGAAAACAATAGAAAAATATAGTCAACAGCAGGTGTAAGCTTTGAGGCAAAGTCTAAGAGCCATGGAACAGCAAATTAGCATTTCCTTACTATTTTACTGTGTTTATGACAATTTAATCTGAAAATATTTCCTCATTTTTATCAGGTACAAGAATTAAATATTTCAGTTAAGATTTCATCCGAATTTTATATCCACTAAAGAAAACTTGAATCAGTATTACAGATATAAACATTAATTATACAGCAGACAAAACTGATTTGTTCTAGTCACCCACTTTTCAAGTTAACAGGAAACTACAATCACTATAACAAAATTTTAGAAGCAGGTACTTAATGCATAAATCTATGTGTATCTCTGGCACATTTTTCAAAACTGGTCATACCTGTGGTCTGAGACTCATTACGTAGGCAATCAAGGACCAGACCCAGGAGCAAAATTAAATTATTTGGTCATATGTGTGCTTCTTGAGACCGTCATCAGAACTGCTTCTTTAAACAGTGGAGACAGGCAAATCTCTAACACAGCCGCACCCTTTCCTTAAAGGGAAAAGAATCACTTTCTGGCCAAGTCCAGCAGAAACCTCCATTTCTGGCTGGATTTAAACAATCTGAATCTTACCCGTAAAGTTCTTAACTAAAATAAGGTTGTTTTTCTGAGCTCAGCTTCTAGCAGGACGTAGTTGAAGCTAAAAAGTAGTTTCGCGGATTTGTTGGGATATTAAGGTTTCTTTCACAATAAGAGGTAGTACAGAAGTGTGCAGAGCTAAAAGAGAGAGATTACTGATGTAGAACTCAAATGCAAAATGTCTGAGTTGCTTTGCCCTGTCAAAAAGCTCCCTAATGTCATCACCTATTCCAGCAATACTCAAATGTGAAGGACAGCTGAGATGAGGGGAGGCTGTTACTATTTTTAACAAGGGGTAATTTTAAATTCAAAGAAGACATGAACAATACTCTTACCCTAACATTTCAATCCAAACTAGAAATTATACTGTGAATTCTAGAAGAAGCAAGAGCTCAGGATTTATGGGGTTTCAGCAACAGTGATTTTTATTAATGGTCATAATAGTACGAATGCAGAAAAACAGAACTTGTGACCATTGAATAAGGACCAAGTATTCCTGCTTAGTTACCAAGGCACAGGCAGCTCTTGTGACGGCTCTTTCAGAGGCAGACATTGTTATGTCAATGTTATATTCCTAAAATGAGGGCTTAGAGATTTACAGCTTGAATGCACTTGAAACTGACCTCTGTGCCAAATATCCCAATGCAAATATTAACCCAGGACCCCACAAGCTATAGTGTTAGTGAGCTTGAAGGTAAACTTTAAGTTGCTGATTTTGACTAAAGAAACCATAAATTAGTTTAGGACCTCACAGAGTCCATGTTCACCAGCTCAGATAAATAAACAGCCAACAGCTTATTTGACAGGCAGTCTTTAAAACTGACTTTATTTTCAAATAAAAACATTAACACTTGACTCAGCCAGGAAAGAGCAAAGCCTGCTGCTCGTGCTAGTCCTTTTTAGTCTTATTTCAAACCAGATTGCATCAAAGGGGCTACTTATATCTTTCAGCTTGGAATTATTGTAGTTGATCCCTGGTACCTTAATGATTTTTAAGAAAACAATGATAAGGCAGCTGCTTTTGTAGGTGCTTGAGTAGTATTGTAAAAGTACTTCATCTTTTCATCACCATTCACCTCTCCATGAAACAAAAGATACTTCAACAGCCGCAAGTCATGATTTCCTGAGAGAAGGCAACAATTGCTTGAGTAGCCCAGAAGCAGAGGCAAGTTATAAATAAAGCACTGATATAAATTTTATCAAGGCAGTATAGACAGAATAAGCACAGCAATCCCCAGCAGATGCTACTTGAGAGTTTCAACTGCCCAGGTGACAATGAGGCACTCTTTTAATGTTTCAGTTTTCTCCTCTGGAAGAAGCTCTTGGTGCAGACAACAATAACTATCATTCTCAAAATCACCTCCTTTGAAAATACCTATGTGAAAAACTCTATGTTAAAGTCTGCATTTTCAAGACTTAAAGCATTAAAAAAAAATGCACACAAAATATCTGCATGGGCAGCTTACCTTTGCTGAAGAATTTTGTTCCCCACTAAACACACTGTGGCTATGAGTGCTCCAAACCTACAAATGTCAACATGAGCTGCCTAAACTCCAATTCAATGTTAGATAAAGAAACTAAATGTAATTGGTTTTGATTTTCCTCCTTCTATCCTAATTCTGAAAGTACTTTTTTCTAATTCAAATAACACCTTTTCATTTTTCCCATCTTCAAATTTTGCAATATTTGAAGATAAAGAAAGGATCCATATACTGTGAATAGCATATATTTTGACTCAATTTACCCTGGAGAAAAATATGTCAAAGTAGTCATCCTTCAAAAAAAACAAACCTGGCACATAATATTGTTTATTTTAAAACCATTATTTCTGTACCAAAAAGTGATAGGATCAGAGGAATTGCATACTGACAGCTAACCATTGTGCATCACTATCAGCAACAAGTAATCAGCTGGTAAAAGTAATAGATAAAAATCAGATCTTTCTAATTAAATATTCAACATACTTAAAGGGAGATCAGAATATATAAGGAATAAATGGCAGCATTCCAAAAAAGGCAAGCTGCCAAATAACAATCATAGCTAGTTTAAAACATATAAATGAAAAAGAGATCCTTGGAGCAAACCTAGAGACAGGAAATCCCAAGAATGATAGAATTGTCAAGGTTGGAAAACATCTTTAAGATCATTGAATTTAACTGTTAGTCCAGCACCACCATGTTCACAACTAAGCCATGTCCCCAAGGACCACATCCACAATTTTTTCTTAACACTTTCAGGGTTGGTGTCTCCACCATTTCCTTGAGTAACCTGTTCCAATGACTGACCACCCTTTCAGTGAAGAAATTTTTCTAATATTCAATCTAAACTTTCCCTGGCCCATCTTGAGGCCATTTCCTCTTGTCCTGCTGCTTGTTACATGGGAGAAGAGACCAAGCTCCACCCCACTACAATCTCCTTCCAGGCAGTTGTAAAAAGCAATAAGGTCTGCCCCTTCAGCCTCCTTTTCCCCAGAGTAAACATCCCCAGCTCCCTCAGCTGCATCTCATTGCTCTTGTGCTTCAGACCCCTCACCAGTTCCATTGCCCTTCTCTGGACCCTCTCCATCACCTCAATGTCTCTCTTGCAGTGAGGGACCCAGAACTGGGCACAGGATCTGAGGTGTGGCCTCACCAGTGCCAAATACTTGGGGACACTCATTGCCCTGGCCCTGCTGGCCACACTATTTTTGACACAGGCCAGAGGCCATTGGCTTTCATGGCCACCTGGGCACAGCTGGCTCGTGTTCAGCTGCTGTTGACCAGCACCCCCAGGTCCTTTGCTGCTGGGCAGCTTTTCAGCCCTTCTCCCAGCCTGTAGTACTGCATGGGGTTGTTGTGACCCAAGTGCAAGATCCAGCACTTGGCCTGGATGAACCTCAAACAATTGGCCTCAGCCCCCTGATCCCTGGGCAGAGCCTTCCTACCCTCCATGGATCAGCACTCCTTCCCAGGTTTGTTTGCAAACTTGCTGAAGGTGCACCTGATTGTTTTGTCCAGGTTGTCAGTAAAGGCCCAAATGCAAATATAAAGAGAGAAAATAAATACTTCAAGAACCACTTCCTTTCAATGCACTGCTTCTGAGCAGCCAATTAACTTTGCTTTAATCCTACCATCCCAGGACACAGTATTTGGCCTCTAAAGGATCTGAGGATTTTTGCCAACTCCCTCAGGAGCTCAGATTGCCTTCAGGAAAGTGAAGGGATAGCAAGGCCTTTGAAGGAGAAATGGTCATTGTAATTTTTTTTTTTCCCATGATGGGTCTGTGCTTATTGTGGGAACTAAAGGGATCTCCCACCCATGGCCCTACAGGCCCTGTGTGTAATCTCAGAGAAAAGCTTACAAAGCAGATCAGAGAAGGATTGTTGTGGATAGAGGAATCCCTGGAGAGAGGACACTCCAGACCTCATAGAGAGTTCCTATGCCAGCAGAGAGGAGATCCTCAAACAGATTATTTCAACAAACAGGTCATTTTTCAGCTGATGTAAGTGAAGACCTAGCAGGGTCCCTAATTAATCCAATAAAGAGAATACTCAAACATAAGTCGTGTTTCATGTCAGCCAAATGATGCATAATTCCCAGAGGAGAGGTAACATGGTTTCTATCAATATTTCTGTGGTTTCAAATGAAACAAGGATTTGCTTATTCTGAGCCAAGCCATTGTTCTTCATTGTTCTTGGTGGCTTTTGAATAACTGTCGTCTTTGTAAAAAAAAAACTATTTGTCACAAGAGGTGCTATATTCTGTAACAACACACACCCCAACAGGGAAAAGGAAGCAAAGCAACCCTTTTGTGTGGGAAAAAAAAGTCTTAGTTCACAATAGTATAGAACACACTCATTCTCCCACCCCATAGTCAAGTAGGAAGTAACAATGACAATTTCTTCTAGATGTAGCATCCGGTTTTTGTATATAATCCATAAAAGATTTCCAAATGCCCTTTAAGAAGTCCTAAATCTTCTACAAATTTGAGTCCTCCATAAATCCTCTGTTAATCTCTATGACATCTTACAATGGACTGGTCTCAGTAAGAATTTCTGTATGTCTTCAGCTTGGGCAGGAGGAAGTAAAAAAAGGCAATAGGAAAAGAGAAGTTGCAAAACAGAAAAAGAAAATAAAATTGTATTCATATGTTCTGGATATTTTTAATTAAACAAAAAAAAATTGTAAATGCATTATGGCTTTCATTGTATTTATATGGCTTTCCCAAGAGATTCAACCACTGTTCTAGTATTTGATGCATAAGTTTCCCCCATGCTAGAAGACATGAACCACAAAGATAATAAGGTTCATGTCATCTACCACTGGATGAAGCCCCACCCTGGCATTACATCTTGAGGAGTGAATCTACTCCATGCAAGGTAAATGCAGACAACGACTTCATTTGAATTGTGAAATTTCCCACCAAATTTTCCAGAGGACAGCAGCATGGTATAAGAACATATTTCAAGATCAGGATGTGTTTATTTATCTCAGAACTCTGATTGCCTTCAGGCAGATTGTCTTTTTCTCTGAATAAGGCTAAACAAGATCCCATCACACAAAGAGAGAAATGTTATTAAAGCTCCTGTTATTTGAATTCCTAATTATTAGCCTAAATGAGCTTTCACCTATTGACTTGTATTAGTGATTTAATGCATCCTCCAAAATACAATGCTAACTACAGGCTTTTCAAACATGGAACACTGTTCAGATGAGGGGATAAGTTCACTTAGGCACAGATCTACTTCTGACAGGCCTGTAATCAGAATTTGTGTAATTAACCATAAAGTATCTTTTGGGGAGAAAGGCAACTAGTAAAGAAAAATCAGAAACAGCAAGACTCTTTCAAGTGATGTGTTTGCTTATTAATAATGCTTTCTAAACTACCATTCCCCCAACCCCTTGATATTTTGGATCTCCTCATTTGCCTACTAATGAAGTAAACTGCATAGTAGACAGGTCTTTGGAGACTAGGAGCTGGAATACATGCACCAAGAAGCAGAGCACTGCCTTGAATTTCAACTTCATTTTGTGGTATTTCCATGGGAGAAATTACTAATCAATACACACTGGTGGATGCCTTAGGTCTGTCCCTTCCATTACCTAAGGCATGACCCAGGAGCACAGCCTTGTAGATAGCGGCAGTACAGTGTGGAAATAGCTTTCCCTAAAGAAATCTCACTAATAAAAGGCTTCTCTAGATGTGTTTAGGCTAGAGGGATGACAACATATGCTGTTATGGAAGAATCCTCTAATGAGGGCCAATTATGCCTTACACAACAAGAAAAGTAAACCTCAGGTCTTTACCTTGTCTTTGCAGTTTCAGTGATTATGGAATAATAGCAGCTAAAAACATTTCTGTTAAAACAACCAGATAAAATTTTAGAATATGACTCTTACTCCTCCACACTGTAACAAACAGTAAGGAATAGTTACATTATTGGCAGTGGAGGCATTTCTTAGATTTTCCTTCAGTATATTTGCACAAGCAGTGTAAAATCATAGCCGGCACTTAGGAAAGCTTTTTCTTTCATTCATGAGAAGAGAATACTCTGGTCACCTTTCTCTAAATGTGTAGCAATTTAAAAAAAGCTAAATTTCTAGGACTGCAAATTAAGCATTATTTCTCTACACAAACTTTGCACTGACAACTTGTTATCTCTGTTCAGGGACTCCACAGCAAGAATGTTATGCAGCTTGTTTTCACCTTAGTTTTTTTTCCAAATTGGTAAAGACCACATACCAAGAAATCCATGGGAATGCCTTGGTGCCAGTGTGAAACGTCTCTCACATTGCAGTCTTGCATTTTGATGCAGGATATGTGCAGCCACCCCAATTTTCTCTAACTTTTTTAGACTCTGCATGTGTTGAAACCTCACAATATTTGTGAATTTCAAAGTAAGCCTTGTAAAATGAGTAATGCGTACATTTTGGTATCACACCCTACTCATTCCTTTCAGACACATACATTTTTGTCTAGTTCATTTCTGCTCTCCACCCAAAAAGTCTGCTGTTGCTAAAATCATAGTAACTGCATATTTCAACTTAAGTAAAATATACTTAACTCAAAGTTAAGTATATTTTAACTTAACCAGTTAACAGTTCAAGTTAACTGACTTAACTGGTCAGAAAACAGGAAAAAATTCAGTGGCTCTGGCAAAAAAATATCACTTTGAATCTTTAAAAAGAAGCTTTATGAAGGCTTGCACAGAAGGTCATCTTGGAGCATTTTAAGTTTGCTATTTATATTGTGTTTTTATTAATAAAGGGCAACTTTTTAATCATTAAAGCTTTCTGTATAAAATTATGCTAAGTCAAAAGACTTCTTCATTTTTACCCTTTAAACTAAGAAATCTGAATAATCTAGCATTTTAAAAGGTACCCTGCTTCATTTAAAAGTTAACTTGTTCAAATTTATCCAATTACAATACTCTAGAGAGTCTTTGTCTTGCAATTGTCAGTGGAAGAGATCTGAGAGTGAGACAGAACTTCCTCTCTGAAAAACTTATTGATTCAGGCTCTGTACTAGTCTAACTATACTCCCTAGCTTCAAGCTCTGAAATGATTTATATTTCTGTCTTCCAGAGCATGGCCTGAATTTGCTTGCCTTTGCCTGAAAAGCAGGATGTAAATCAAATCTCTTGTGTTTTCTTCAGAAATATTCTGTGCTCTAAGAGGATGCACTGAGATAGCACCAAGCTCTCAGAATACATTTGGTAGGGATTGGGAACCTCAAAGTATGAAATTAAATCAAGGGAAGTGGAAACATTTCATTAAGCTAAATTCGCACAGCATCTCCCACAAAAATGTCACTTTGGCTGTCCAGTTCTTCCATCCTTTAGCAGTGAGGTGGCTGTCATTTACTTTCCAGACCTTCAGCATGGGCTGTTTCCTGCCTTGTCCATGAATTTTTAGTCTAGAAAAGCCCAAGGGCTGTGAAGTGCTCTGCCCACACCAGGGGTGGTGCAGCCCTTGTCTGCCCAGCAGCACTTCACTCAGGCTTCAGTAACTAAGGCTGCCATTCAACAGTGTCATGCTCCAAGGCTCTGGGGCTCTCACTCACTCCTTTACTTGCAGGAAGGAGTGTCAGAAATATCAGCTAGCAAAAAGGAATTTTTCAACTCAAAGATTTACAAAATCAAAGTTCTTCAGGACTGCTTGCTTTCCTTTCTGTCTCTGTGAAGACGTTTTTCTCCTGAAAACGTCCTCCTGAAATAAGTCATCATCCATGTCATGCCCAGTGGTACAGAGACATTCTTTTGAGCCACTTCATTTTATTTAAATCAATGAATCAACCTGCTCAGTTTGTATTAAAAATAGGAGAAGTCTGCAAAGCAACCTGAAAAACACAAGAAAACTTGCTCAAATTGAGATATTTTTGTGACTTCTAATGCAAACCTCATACTTCTGGTCTAAGAAATTTTTCTGTTCCTCCCAGGCAATCCCAGAAACAGCTGTTATCCTGGGGCACTGGTAGTGGGAGTGTGCTGCAAAGAGAGATACATGATTTCAAATCTCTTTTTCACTCCATTGCCTTGGAGAAATGGGCAAACTGCCAGAGAAGTAACTTCTTGTGTTAAACAAAAAAAAAAAAGGGTTCCTTGTATCACTCGTATCCTCTGACTTCAAGCAGGACACAGCAGATTTAGGGAAATGTCAGTGGTCCTGGCAGCTTTTCCAAGAAAGGAAGGAATAAAAAAAGTGTCCTTTCCCTCACATCTATCTGTAAAGTAAAGCTAATTTTCCATAATTCTTGGAATATTGGTAAAGTTCCAGATGGCTGAAAGGAAAAATTATGCTGTGACAATATCTTAAAAGGATTAATGAAACCTGAGTCCACAATAGGGCTGTCAGCAGGACTGCAGTTCATGGTAAAATGAAACAGGAAAAGAGAGAACTTAATTAATACTACATTAAAGGAGCATAATGCAATTAATGCCAATTGCCCTGGATTTATGGGAAATAGACTTTGTCAGAGAAAATTTCTTATATTTTTTGATGAGGTTACAAATCTGACTCATTAAAGTAATAGTGATAATGTAATATACTTAGATTTCTGTAAGGCATTTGACTGACTACTACATAATATTTTGATCAGGGAACTCAAATGATGTAAAATCAATATAGCAGACACAACATTAAATGAATTAAGAGCTGGCTAACTGATAGGTTTCAAAATGTAATTGTAAACAGGCACCGACTTCCATGCAGGAGTGTTACTGATGGAGTCCTGCACAGATTGCATTTCAAACCTTTCAGGAACCTGGTAGGGAAAAAAAAACAAATAAAAATAATTGCTGATCGAATTTGCAGATGACAAGAAGATTGGTTCTCTGAGAAATAATGAAGAGGAAAGGTCAGAGACACAGAGCCAGCTGACTCTCCCTGTAAAATGGAAGCAAAGGATATGTACTCTGTAAAAATTTAGAAACAAAAGACAATAAACTTTATAGATTGATGACATTTTTAGTCTTTTCCAAGTGTTAAACCTCACATTTTAATTAGACCATTAAAATGTGAGACTGGACAGTCTAAGCCGCAACCCAGTGTATGTTAGTGATAGGCATGAGTTCTGGAGGCATCAGGGAACAGTAATACTCTTTGCATGACTTAATATTGTTTAAATATAATTTGATTTTTACATAAACTTGTTTAACTTTTAACTTCCTTGGGAATAGAGGAGGGAAAAACATCTTTCCATGCAGAGTCCTCTTTTGTCCAGAAGTAGGTATCAGCCTTTCTATTAACTTCAAAATAGAGCTGTCAGCTCTGAAACCACTTTATAGAAAAAGATATGATACTATAAAATGACACAATTCTCAGACAGATGTGGGTTTTAATGGAAAAGGAAAGGATTTGGTTTTAAAAAGTTACCAAAAAAACTCATTAGAGGTATGCATCAGGATAGAAGTAAGATGCTAAGTATTAAAACATTCAAAGTTATTTACAATAAATATTCAGGAAACTGATGGAAAAGGAATAAGTTTAATAAGCTTCAGGTCTAAGGAAATTAAAGTAAGTTGTCAAGATGTGAAATAATAATAAAGTTATGCTGCTTCCTAGTACTGTTATACAGGTGACAAAACCAGATCATTAAAAAAAAGAAAATTACTTTAAGATGCTACAATTACTATTTAAACTCTTTGCTGCCTAACGTGATGGACTAATTAGTGGAAGTGATCAGAAATTCCCCGTAGGCCACCTCCAGAGAGACATTTCCTTTCTGTAGTTTCCAGCAGGGCTAGAGAGAGGCTGCCAGACCTGTCACCTCCTGGTTAGCACCCCATGTTAGCAACACCCTGCCTGCCAGCTGAGGGACAGTCAAAGTGCTGAAAGCTTGAGCAGTCCTGAAATTCATTAATTTTTTTAAACCCACTTGCAGAATATAATTTAGAAATTATCTGGACAGGCTGGGTCTTTTTTTTTATTTTCTTCCCCCTTTCTCCCCAAACAAAAGCATTACACAGCTTAGTTTCACAGAGAAACAAGAAATTAGAGTTTCCACAACAAATTTAAACTCAAATTTTACAGCTCCAGTGCACTGCCTGCTACCAGAGGTAATTCAGGTACATTTTTTCACAATCATTGTCAGGATGTAGAAGACTTTTTCAGCTCTTACCTAGCATGCCATTCCATGCCTGCAGAATGTGTGACAGAGTGAGGACTGGTAAGGTGAAGATTTTGGCAGCTGAGGAAGTTCAAACTGAGATTTTCTGGAAGCCCCTGAAGCATAAATATATATGTATCTAGATTTTAGGAGATGTACATTAACTATGTATTTTTGTAGCAGGAGTCACTGTGTTGGTATTTCAGCAGTTTTCAGGGTTTCTCAGTCAAGCCCTTTATTAAAGAAATTTGCCAAGCCTTTTAATTTCATGTTGCCAGCTAACTTGGGAAAACAACGTTGTATGACTTTACATTTGGCTCAAATTTTTAAAAGCTGTCCACAAGTGTTAGAAACAGAAACCTTTCATGGTTTGTTTCTTTTTTTAAGGGAGAATGAGCTTCTTATTGCAGTTTGTTCAGATTTAACTCTGTAAATGAAGAAAATGGAGGCATTTTGTTAGGATGTAGCTGAATTATAGTCCTAATACACCTTCCTAGTCTTGGTGACTTTTGCCTTCTCTTCTGAAAGAGTATTTGGTTGAGAATGAGACAAAGTACTTAACAACCTGAAACACCAAACTATAAATGTTAAAACAGATCAGCTGCCTTTGCCTGTCAGGCTTTCTTTGGCAAGCTTGGGAAAGTACTTTTCCTTTGAGATCATCTGTTGCTGTTTTAATTAATAGATACTTCCATACATAACTTAGTACTAACCTCTCCATCTTAAATTAGTATAATCCTTAGAAATATGCAACTGAAATTGTTATGTCATTTCCAGCAGCGTCATTACAGATGTTTTATTTGACTGAGGAGATAGTTTAAACTAGCTTTGCTGCTGAAGAAAATATTCACACAACTACAACTTTACATTACAGAACAAATAGAAAAATAAGTATTTTAAAGAAAGATTCCAAAGATTCTCAAACTCTCAAAGTCAAGTTAATAACAATGACTTTATATTCCTCCTCTCTGTATAAGAGGAAAAAAATCAGTCAAGCCTAAAAGATTGTATATGCTGAATATGCATGAAGAAAATGGAGACTCTCATTATCCTAAGGGACAAAACCTAATCACACACCCTCTGCTGAAAGCTCAGATGTCTACTGGGAACCCAGTCTTCACATATGTAACCCTTGCAAGCCTCTGGAGCCTAAGCTGTGCCTAGAAGCCCTTAAATCCCTGTGGCATATTCCCAAAGAGTACATTCTCTGACTTGCATATCTCCTGAGATCATGGACTTAAAATGCAGTTGCACATCCCACAGCAAAGTACCAACTTGTCAGATTCTTCTCACATGCCAGAAATAGGAGCCTTGCGTGTTAGCCCTTTAGTAGATATATGTGCATAATATACAGAAGCTTTGGAAGAAATTGAGACACTGCTTCTTTTACTTGAAAGACAAATTAAAAGTTGTTGCTGATGATTATAAATCTGCCAGAGGTAGAATCCCACCCTTCCAATGTGAGGTACTTCACACAGATGTGATCAATCTCTGGAAATCTCCACAAGCAGCAGCCTTCCCCAGTGACTGGACAGGGATTCAGACAATCTCAGGGGCTTCAACAGACACCAGGAAGCTGTCTACTACCTAGGTCAGATGGGCTGAATCCACCCCTAATGCCTGAAAACTGTCCTTCACTTTATCTCGTTCTTCCCTCAGGGCATGTTTGTATTCAGTTTTCCTTCCACACTGCTGAGCTCCTGAAGCACAGATTTCTTCTTCAGCCTAAGCTGCTAGAAATGGTTCATTATTCTTTTTTATAACCTTCTGGGTCCTCTGCCAGGTGACATCTTCTTTTGTAAATACAGAAAAATACAGATCTGTATTTTGAAAAAACAGATCCCAGATAGGTGACTGTTGCTTCAGTGACCTGCTGCCCATTGTACCAAATCTGAGCAACAGCAGCTGGCTCATTGCTTGAAGCAATTTTGCCTCAGTGATCCTAGAGCCACGTCCATTCCTCTGCTGAGGCCAACGTGCAAGGAAACAGAAAGGATAAAAAAACCAACCTAACCAAAACAGATGGCAGGTTTCCTGCGTAGACATGACCCTCACAAATTGTCCCTCACTCTCTATACTCTTCCTCCAAAGAAAATGTATGTCTCACAAGCACTACTCAGATTTATTTAGATATGGAAAATTTGGGCCATGGTACTCCTTACTTCTCTCTTCTCCAAGCTCTGTAGATATTTTATTGACAGTGAAGGTTAACTGGGATTTCATCTTTGCAGTGCCTGAGTGCTGGCACAGCTCTGCTTAAGCCCCATCCCTCCTGCCAACATCCCTCTGGCATAAGAAAGGGACTTTAGAACCACACAACTTCACAGCTTCTGCAGACTCTTACGAATGTAACTGGTAAGGTACAGAAAAATTGAAAACACCTCCAGCTATTGACTAAAGACTAAGCTACCAGCTTCCATGGTCATGGGGACATCACCCACCATTCACCTACTGCCACATCTGTAACAACACACCTCTTTCAGGTATAGAGGGCTGGATGTGCATCAAGATATTAAAAACAAACAAACAAACAAATGCCAAACATGAAAACAGAAACAAACCCAGAAAATCTAGGAGTACAACAGAGCTGGTAAAAGTACATAGAGCTGGTAAAAGGGTTTAAAATGTAGAAGCAAATTCTTGTTGAGAGTATGCTTTACTAGGGAAGTCACAGTACACAGAGGGTGACTAGAGTACTGTTACATAAGTTAGTTGCATATACTTTTTCCCAAATACAGCTTGTTATTTTTAATTACATCTTTTAGTACAATACCTGTGCAGAAGTTTTCTAAACCCTGTCAAAAGTTTTATAGTCTAGCTAGAAACTTCTAAAAATAGAGTATTTCTAATACAAAACCACAAGCTAAACTTCAATAACTGTTATATTATTCTGATGTGGTCACAGTAAATTATATACTGTGATGACTTAAAAATGGAAAAAAACAAAGAGAAGAAGCAGGAGCTCAATTGACTGAGGCATGACACAGGTAGGGGTCCCAGCTTGAAATTCTTCAGGACTGTTTGTGCACACAGTGTATTACTCCAAAGTTTCATTTATCACATCTTTCTGCAACATCAGCTGTTTTTCTACAATACTAAGCTGTGCTGTTTAAAAAAAAGTTTGGCATTAGCTACTTAAATCTTTATAAAAATCCCTTGCTTTTCTTCACCACAGCTAGTCTTTCAGGAATGTAACTAACAAATAAGAATATCTCTAGCAGCTAATGGATCAAAGCTGAAACCGTACTGCTGTTTTCAGAGAAACTGAAAGTTTGATGAACTGAATCAAGTACCATTTTTCAAGATAACTATTAAAAAAAAAGGCTGTTGTAATAAAATACAGATTTTTTTTTCCTTTTACAGAGCAGTAATTGAACATTTTATGACTTACACAGATTCCNTTTTTTCCTTTTACAGAGCAGTAATTGAACATTTTATAACTTACACAGATTCCATCAGCATTTCTAATGACAGCAGAAATATTTCTGGAACAAGATAGGTTTCCCAAGAGGTTTGCACTGTGAGATGAGTAACCTTTCCAGATGAAAAGCATGTATGTAAATAAATCTGTCTTTTTAAAAAAAACATTGTTACCAACAGAATAAATTTGGGGCCAACATCTGAAAAAAATTGAATACTAGGTGAACTTCCAAGCCCATGTTATTCATATGAACACAAAATGCTTGAAAAACATATGCACAGAATGAACAAGACAAAGACTGTGTGTGAATGAGTTGCTCTTATTTGCTGTATCAATGCTAAGAAATGAATCAGCATAACATGTTGAAAAATAGGAACTAAAGTTTCACGGATTATTAGAAGGATAAATAATACCCAATTTCTAGCAACTTGCTATACTTTTCTGCCTCAAACCAAGAATCTGAATTATTCAACTGAAGACACCTCCATGAGACTACAGTAAAAAGCAAAATCCTCTCAGTTCTTTTTTAATCACTTGTAAAGTATCAGCTCTTTAGATGATACTGTGTGAAACAAAGCTCCTATAAGTGATTATTCTATGAAGTCTCCAAGATGTTTCAAATCAGGTTTTCTAGGATTACTTTAACACGGAAGAACATTGAGCCAAGTCAGAGAGAATAGTTATGTGACTTTTCAGCCCAAGCAGAAAGAAAATTACATCTGTAAATTATAGTGTGATCTATGAAGCAACACAGAGTGACCGAGAATAAGAAGGGTTTATGAACTTAAGCACGTTTCTGCTTACATCATGGAAAAGTTCAATACCTCAATATGGTTAAGGTGCAAAGTGAAATTAGTAATTATTTCTACAAAAAAAATTAGTCATTTTTCATCAAATACATTAACTTTTGAGGTTTTAAAAAAACTTTTTTAAGTGTCAGAACACAAAGCACTGCCTAATTAAGTGCTTCCAGTTCATGTCTTCATGAATAAAACTTCTATATATTCAAAAGTGATCTCAAAAAGGAGTGGAGAGCAAGGTGACAGAATTCACTACATGCTGCTCTTGTCTAACTTAGGTAGATGATGGTACACCCAAACACATCGTCACGTTTGTTTTCTAATATTTTCCAGGGTGCTTTCTTTTGGGAACCATATAATGAGAAATTTAGCTGTAGATCTGAAGGCAAACAAATATCTCTCTCCAACACTAGCACTCAGTATCTGCTCAGGTGTTGCTGGAGAGTACAGAAGAGACACAGCCTCAGTTTCTCATCCACACATGAAAAAGAACTATCTTTATTCTGACCTCGTTACATATATACATTCTGAACAATGACCTGGGATTGAAGAATGAGAGGACTTCCTCTCCAGCTCCATTGGTCAAGTCCATCAAGTGACATCCTCAGAGAGGAATGTGGAAAACAACCTTTGTTTACGTTACAATTCATGGGAACACGCACTACAAATATGAAAACATGAGAGAACTTGAAGTAGAACATCAGGGACTCCAAAGAACATCAGAGAAAATCGGAAGGCTTGTAATTTTCAGGGTGACACTCAGGCTGGAGTGGTAAGAGACCAAAAGATATCAAATATAACAAATCAGTAGGAGCTCTACAGGTGGGGAGGGAAAGTATGGGCAAGCCAAAGGAGGACAAGAGGATAGGCTGCACAGATTCTACACACAAATATTCCTGGACATGACGCATCACACACTCAGCAAAAAGGAGCTGGTGGAGCCAGCACTGAAGCTAAAACAGTAACTCACAGAAAAGGCAGACAAGGGACTATGCTGTGGTATCTCTTTGTGGTGTGAGGTGCAGAGAGCATCTAATCTACATCTGCAGTTTATGTGCATCTTTCCTACCTTAAAAACACTTCAGATCTCAAGGTGAAATGCATTTCATCTTTACATCAGGAGTTTTTGCTTTTGCCAAGAATGAAAAGATCAATTTAGGCATAAAGCTGTAAGCTAGAGTTCCCACACTACCTACTGCAGCCTCGTCTCAGTTCCAAGCTTGACATCATGTCTCTAATTACACATATCATTTCAGAAAGACTTTATTTCACAGGGAAACTAATGTAGGCAGGTAGATAATCAAGCTTTTCAGCAGACCAGGCAATGCTATAAATACTCTTTCAACAGTACAGTCATATTACATGTACATTTAGGTTTAAACCAAGATTGGAACTGCAGATATCAAAGCTTTATATTCAGTATTTGCAAATATCTCAGTAGTGCTGGATTCAGTTAGAATCTTTTATCTGCTGATAGAAACTTAACAATACTTACCTAAAACTAATGTTAAATTTAGTGAATGTCTTTGAGCTTGTTCCAGTCAAGAATGCTGAGGCTGTGCAGTGTTTCAGTAGCCAGTGGTCAGATTCCTTACCGTAAGCAACCAAGGATGAATGAGAAGATAGGAAGATCTTCCTATCCCTTCAGGGCTTTTCAGTAAATCTTTTATTCAAGTTAGATGGAATAGCAAAATTCTTCTCAGAACCAGCATGGCACACAATTTGAATTTTTTGCAGATCTACCCTGAGAACAATACTAGTTTGACTGTAGAATTATACCTAGATCCAATCATTTAACTTTACAGGTGTCCTTTGGAAGACAAGACTATATATGTATAAACAAACACTTCTCAGATTCATATGCAGCTGCTCTCTCAGCATGATGGGCCAGAAGGAGGCAATGTCCATTTACCTGTAGGTAGAATCATGTTTCAATGCTACTGATTTCCACTTAGAGAACTGTATTTCCTATGCCCCTTTTGGTACTTACTTTTGATAGCAACAAATCTTCCCCAGATGCAATAACTTGAGTTGATTACACTAAAAGAACCAAAACTGTTTCCAAACATTCTCATGAGAATAATTGTATCTGAACAGCAGCAGCTCCTGAAACTTCTTATACATGTAAATGAGTACACATTCTCTTCGCAGTCTTATGTTTAGATATTTTTCAGGTAAGCTTTACGCCACTATGTGAATCACAGAATTCACAGAATCACTAGGTTG